>PVKE010001063.1:0-110924 GCA_004027555.1 Craseonycteris thonglongyai
AAAAAAAAAGAAAATGCTGTCACAGGGGGAAGCCGGGATGGGCCAGGCCCAGTGGGTTAAGCGCTCACTTTGCAGCCCCGGGGACCCAGGATCGAATCCCGGCACCAGCCTGTGCGGACCCATATGCTGAACTGGGGAGTGCCCCCAGTTCAGTTCTCTCTTTGTCTCTCCCTGTCAAAAACAATAACAAATAAAAAAATAAAATAAATAAAATGTTGTGCCCCCCCGCACGCTCCTCCAGAGGGGGCTTCTACTGAGACCGGGCGCGGGACAATCAGTCCGCAACCACGCAGCGCTGGGGTCGAGGTCGGGCTGCACGCGCGGCGGGCGGGGCCTAGAGCGCCGCCACTGCGCACGCGCGCCCCGCCGCGTCCCCCTCTGCGTCCCCCCCCACGCCCTGCGCACCCGAGCTCCGCCCAGCTCGATTCCCACCCCGCCCCCAGGCCCGCCCACCGAGTCTCGTGCTCCCACCCCGCGCGAGGCCCGCCGGGAGCCGACCGCGGAGCGGGGGGGCCGAGGAGCCGGGGGAAACGCGTCCGGGCAGGCGGCGCTCGCTGCGCAGGCGCGGAGGGTGGGCCCGCCTCCAGGCCGGCGGCGCGGCCATATTTAAGGGGCGGTGCGAGCGGCGAGCCAGTGACAGGCGAGCGTGCGGGGGGCGGGGCGTGGCGGCGCGAGGCCCCGGATGTGGCTGCGGCGGCCCCTCCTCCCCCGCGCGCCCCTCAGAGACCCGGGCCGCGCGCTGCCGCTCGCTCGCTGGACCTCGCGCGGGGGCCCCTCTGAGCGGCGGTGAGGCGGCCAGGCGACCGCGCGGAAGCCCGCGGGGCCGGGCCGGGTCGGGCCGGGCCGGGCGGCCGTCGCCATGAGCGGCTCGTCGGGCACCCCGTACCTGGGCAGCAAGATCAGCCTCATCTCCAAGGCGCAGATCCGCTACGAGGGCATCCTCTACACCATCGACACGGACAACTCCACGGTGGCGCTCGCCAAAGGTAGCGGCCCCCGGTCCGCGCCCGCCGCCCCCGGGGCCCGCACAATGGTCTCCCCGGCGTTATTGTTCGCGAAGGGCCCGCCCAGCCCGGGGGGGGAGGGCCCGGCTCTCGGGGCGCCGCCCCCTCCCCCGCGCAGCCCACCGGGGGTCGGGCTGCTGCCCCCCCACCGGCCGGGGGGTCGCTGGCGCGAACCGCGGGGGCGGGGCGAGGGCCCCGAGTCTCCCCTCCCCCCCCAGAAGGCTGGCGGGGGAGACCAACCGGCTCCCGCAAGCCCTTCTGCAATCTGTTAACCACCTGGGGCCTTGAGCCTGAACAAATACCGTCTTTTCCGGCGTATAAGATGACCCCCTGATTTTACAGTTAAAACATAGCTCTAAGCCTATATTCGCTGTATAAGACGACCCCCCACTTCCGAGGCTGTAGTCTTATACAGCGACTATAGGCCTAAACCTATGTTTTAACTGTAAAACTAGGGGGTCGTCTTATACGCCCGGTCGTCTTATACGCCGGAAAATACGGTATGCCCCCTTTTACTGGAAGTTCCTGCCAGGATAGGAGCATCGGTGGGCAGCTGGGTGCCCCGGTTTAGAGCGCTTGCCGCCCCGAATCCAGACGTTTAGGCTGGGTGTGCCCTCGTGGGGCAGGTCCCTCCCGGTGGGCATGGGGAAGGAACCACAGCGAAGCCCCCCGGGAGACGCCGAGGAAGGGGGCTGCGCCCTGTTTCTGGAGGAGTCCAGAATCTTCTGGGCTTGTCGAGGCGGGAGGTGGCCCCAAAGTTTCTTTGTCTGCGTCCTCTGGGAAAGATGGCGGTGCCCTTCCCCTGCCTCCCGGAGGCGCTTCGTGCAGCGGGTCTGCAGCAGCCCTGTTTGTGGGGTGGGTCTCCTGGCACTTGGGTGTATTTGACGTGAGAATCCCAGGGGGAGAAGTTGAGACCCAAAGTAGTCGTTCCTGGTCCTCAGTGGGCGTTGTGTTTGGATGAGACGGAAGCTGCTTCAGGCCCAGCTCTGCCCCGGAGATCTAAGGAACCAGGGGCTGGTTTGGGCTCCTGGAACCCTGCCGCTAGCGGCAAGCACCCCCAAAAGCCTTCGGCAGACAAAGAAGCTGGTGGCGTGGGTCCCAGTTCTCCCGTTGCTCTGTAATTGCCCCTCCGGGGCTGGTCGTGTGTGCAGGGTGGGATAACATGCAACCTCTTGGCTCCTAAGAAAACAGACACCTCAGGGGTAGCGTGTCCCGGCTTGCACAAAGCAGCTGCAGATTAAAACACTGCCAAGTCAGGTGCAAGCACACTTGACCTGTGCGTGGTGGGCTTTCTGTCTTCGCACCTGAGAACACAGATGATAGGTTTGTTCTTTGCCATCTTTGTGACCTAGAACTTTTTGGCCCTTTGCCAATTGTGCTCTTTCAGGCATTGGCCAGTGAAGGTTGGGGTTGAGGATGGATTAGTTGTTGGGACCCGTACACAGGTGCTGGCCTGTGGTCAGAGAGGGTGAAAACTGACCGTCTTTTCCTCCACTCCTAAGTGAGGTCCTTTGGTACTGAAGACCGGCCCACAGATAGGCCCGCCCCTCCGAGAGAGGAGATTTATGAGTACATCATTTTCCGGGGAAGTGACATCAAAGACATTACCGTGTGCGAGCCTCCGAAAGCTCAGCACGCGCTCCCTCAGGACCCCGCCATCGTTCAAGTAAGTGGTGGCTCTGCTGCTCTGGGCACGTTCTTCGAGATGCAACTTGGTGTCATCTCTTAGGCCAGAGTGCGCAACTCAGGTCAACCTTTTAATGCAGAGTTGCTGCGTGCTCGTCTAGGTGGTTGGTGTTGCTGCCCAAAGTCCTGTGGCATGCAGTAGTTTGTGCCGGAGAGTGAGCTTTGCCTGCTGCAGTTGTATGTTGTGCCCAGCGTTACCGGGGACTTGCGGGTTGAGTGCAGTGGGCCCAGGACGGAGGCCGTGCCTGATGGGCTGCTGGGGGCAGAGGGGCGGAGGGAGCTGTAAGCAGTTCCCCGGCCACCCGGTGTGTTAGAGGCAGGATCAAGCCAAGGAGGGTACTTCTGTCCCCTTCCAGAGCCTGCACTACCGGATGCCAGGCAGCGGGGAGCCGCTGGAGGGCTTACTTGGGTTAGGAGTTCCTGTGAGAGTTACCTGGGTGGGGCTGGGGATGTGAAGTGGGAAGGGCAGCTTTGAGCTCCCTTACACCCTCCTGGGAGCTCAGCTCCTGCGTGCTCCCCCAGCCTCCAGGACCGCGGGCTGGCAGATGGGGCTGCCTTTCCCTGTCTGAACAGTACTCTCACCACGTGTCTCGTTGCTCAGTCTTCCCTGGGCTCGGCCGCCTCCTTCCAGCCGCACGTGCCTTACAGCCCCTTCAGAGGGATGCCGCCCTACAGCCAGCTGGCCGCCAGCTCCCTGCTCAGCCAGCAGTACGCAGCTTCCTTGGGTCTAGGTGAGTGGCCTGTTTCTGTCTGGTAAACGTCCTGTGCTGTGACCTCAGGGAAGTGGAGCCACAGATCCTGGTGAGGGACACTGTGTTCTTGTTACATTCAACGTACAGGGCACGCTTGTTAGCACATCCGTCAGTACGACTTCAGCTAGTTAGCCCACGTTGTAACTGCTCAGTGGAGAGGACCAGAGCCCGCACTAGAGTCTTGGGACAGATGAATTAAATTGGCACACAGTGACAGTCAGTCTGGGTTTGGGCGGGAGTCATGGTGCATCTGCTTCAAAGGCGTCGTGACTGATAGGTGCAATTACGATCAGCCCTAACGACTCGCACATTTGTAAGCCTATAAATACACCAGTTAAATGCAACACCCACATATTCCACCGCCTGCCATCACTGTGAGCGCCTCCCTCAGCAGGTCAGTGTGCTCAGTGTGAGAGCCTGGAACAAGGCTGTTGCACACGGGTGGGTGGAGGTCCGCCTGGCTGAAGCTTTGCGTGCGGTTAGACCACAGAGGTGGTGGCGTCCGCCCCCCGGATCCTGCTCTAAGCAGCAGGTGTGCTTAGGCCCTAGAAGGTTCTGTGGGTCACTTGCTTCTGAGAGTCATGTCGTCGTCTTTACTGCTCAGCCTGGCTCCATGTGTCTAGAATAGGTTTGTGTGAGCAGCGTGTCCTGTGTGAGATGCTTGATTCTCTCCAAGCTTGCTGAATGCGAGACAAGTTTCTCGTTACTTATCTGTACCCTTTCTTTTTGCTCTTCTCTCCTCTCTCTCCTTGTAGAGAAGCTGGTAAGCCCGCCAGCCTCGGCCGCAGCCTCCAGCCCTAGCTCCTCTCCATCTCCACAGCCCGTTTCAGAGCCTGACATGTGCTCAGAGCCACACCAGCTCACTTCCAAGGGTAACCGCAGTCCTGGAGAAGTGCTTGCACGCCATCCTAAGAGCGAGGGGTGACCAGGAGTCCAGAGTGACAGTCTCGGTGGCAGATACTTGGCTGAGCCTGGGGATCAAGTCTGAGGCTTTTCTCTGGTTGTGCACCGAGTCCACAGTTTTAAAGGAGGGTTAGAAAGAACCGGGGAAACACTTGGTCCACTCTCCCTGTGCTGCACAGCGATGGCCGCACGCGGGGAACTGCTGTGCTCAGAAGGCCATTCCGGGGCTTCTGCTTTTTCTCACTGGTTTAGACTGCAGGGGAACACCCCCAAAGGATTCACCTGCTGCTCTGGGACCTGTGGCCTGGTCCTCATTCATCAAAATCAGAGCCCTCAGGTGTCTTCGTAAAACGATGCCGCTTTAAAATTGGGCGACAGCTTGCGCTATTGGCAGGTGAACTGTGTGGGCCTGATCACTGGCTTGTTAACGATGGCGCGTGCCACCTGTGTGCTGGGGCCGCACCTGGGGGCTTTGGCTTTTCCTGACTTCTGGTTTTGTTGGAGGTCTGAAATCCACATGCATGGTTGTTGGAGGCAGAGTACTGCCTTCGGGTCCGAGACTCGGTCCAAGATGGTATTTGGGCTGGCACCATGGCGCATCTCCTGCCGTCTGTGACTTCGCGTGGGTTCCCTTCAGTGTCCCACGTGGCTGCCAGTGTGTTCAAGTTATGGAAGTAGTACCGTCTTCTCCCTTAGAAGTCACACGAGGTAGTTCGTTGTTCTCGGGACTCAGCATAGACTGTTTATGGGGCAAGATGGTTCTAAGTGCTCTGGTGTTAGGAACAGCAGAGGAGCCCAGCCGCTCTCGGCCCACACAGTTACCGTGTGAATAGCAAGCACTTGGGAGCTGCCGCTCGGAAGGCCGTTCCAAGTCAGGATAGGCCAGAGAGCGTGGTCTGGGTCACTGCCCATCATAGAAGATGCTCACCGGTACTAGTGCAGAGGCTATCTAGTCAGCCCTGGGAGGACTTTGATCTGGTCGCTGTGAATTTTCTGCAATAACTTCTCCAGTTTCTGTCCCACGAGGAGAAGATGGAATGGCTGGTGTTCACCGTGTGGGGCTGCGCCTGGTACCCAGTACCCCATGGTTAAGGCTCATCTGCTCCCTCTCAGGCCTCTGTGCACCTCTGTTCTGCCCACACAGCCCAGTGTAAACTGCTCGCAGATCTGGGAGCATGGGGGTGAGTGGGCTGGTGTGTCACGTGGCCCTCTTGTTCTGCTTTAGAGGAACCTATGGGGGCTGGGAGTGCAGCCCCTCCGGGGGGTGGGGACAGCAGAGAGAGCAAGTGTTTTTCTGCTGAGCCCATACTGTCAAGACCTGTGCTGGCTGATCATCTCTCTGCGCTCAGCTCTTACTCTTCTTTTCTGATTTTATTATGCCTTAAGCAAAAATTGACAGTGTTCTAGACTTTAATTTCAAGGCTGACCACTGGAGTGGTTCCTGCCCAGCGTGGAACAATGTGAAACAGATTCTCAGACTGAGCGCTCACCAGCATCTTGGGGCCAGCAGACCTCTGGGTTCAGGGCTGCTGTGGCCTCAAGGCCATTTCTGAGCCACCTGTGAGGAGGGGCCCACTGTGACTGGTTTTGCCTCCTTGGGGTTCCCTAACGGGGAGCTTGGGCTCAGGGCTCCCCGGGCTGAGCTGGCGTGGTGCTGCCAGGCAAGGGGCAGCGGGTGTCTGGGCTTGATAACACCTCTGGGCGCTTGCCATTCTCTTGCCTGACCTGCCAGCCAGGACAGAGGTGTCTGCAGGGCTGCGAGGCCTTGTCTCCATCCTCAAACCCGCCTCCTCTTCTCAACCCAGGAGCTGGCTTTTCGTCCGTGCCAGTCGGCAAGAGCCCCATGGTGGAGCAGGCTGTCCAGACTGGTTCTCTCGATAACCTCAACGCCAAGAAGCTGTTACCTGGCAAGGGCACGGTGGGCATGCAGCTCAATGGGCGGCCGGCCCCACCGGGCAGCAAGACCACCAATGGTACTGAGGCCCTTGGTCTCCTGGAGCGCTTTCCCTGTTCTCAGCTTTTCCAAAATGATTACGCGCCAACACCGCGTGCTTTTGCAGGGCAGGCCCCTGTCGCATGTCCCTAGGGTGCCGCCTGCTTCCATCTTTGACTTCTGCTTTCACAGGTGCTTGCCTCACTCTCCCCTTTTGCGCTTTAGATGTAGCTCAGCCGGCCGCTGTGCAAACTCAAGGGCAGGTGAACGATGAGAACAGGAGGCCCCATCGGAGGAGATCAGGTAACGGCGCTGCTGCCGCTGAGCTCTGGCCCTGGGGCCCGCCGGGCGCTCTGCCTGCCCTGCCCACGTCGCCATGGGGCCGCTGCAGGGCATTCTGTCCTCTGTCATCTGTCACTGTAACATGGGGTGGTGGCTTACCGGCCGTGACTGTCGTATCTTCCCAGGGAACAGACGGACAAGGAATCGCTCCAGAGGGCAAAGCCGCCCGACTCACGTCAAGGAGAACACAATCAAGTTTGAAGGTGACTTTGACTTTGAGAGTGCAAACGCCCAGTTCAACCGAGAGGAGCTGGACAAGGAGTTTAAGAAGAAACTGAATTTCAAAGGTCTGCGTCCTTACAGGAAGAGCACCCCCTGCTCCCCAAGGAGTCCCCATAGAGCTGGTCAAGAAACGGGCTGGGACGTGGGGTGGGGCTTGAGGGGCAGCTAGTGTGGGAGGGGTGACGCCTAAGGAGTTACCAAAACGTGCGAAGTGGACGGCCCTGCCCAAGGCGGGCAAGGCCGGTGGGTGGGATCTACAGGAAGAACGGCCACTGAGTTCAAAGCTCTGGCAGCGTGTCCCGGAGTCCTGAGGGCAGGAGGCTGCATGGTCAGCTGCCCGCACGCCATCGCACCGTGTGCTTCCCTGCAGATGACAGAGCGGAGAAAGGGGAAGAGAAGGAGGCGGCGGTGGTACCGCAGAGTGACGAGGCCCCTGCCGAGGAGGATTTGGGGCCCACCTGCTACTACGACAAGTCCAAGTCCTTCTTCGACAACATCTCCTCTGAGCTCAAGACCAGGTCAGAAGTCCGGGGTGGTCTGAGGCAGGGCAGGTCTCTGAGGGGCCTACCCCACGTGTCTGCCCGATGGGTGGGTCCGTCACAGTGGTGCTGGCAGCAGGGGCAGGAAGCCAGGGAGTCGCAGGCTTCAGACCCCCCCACCCCCATGAAGCTGAGTGGAGTCCGCTAGCCCTGGTGGCCCGATGCCCTTTCTTGCTTCCTGCGGCAGCTTGCCCAGAGTATCCTGACGGGCTGAAGCTGGGGACCCTGCCGTGTGCTTGGTTTCTGGCACCCAGCAGCTGGTGCCCGGTGGTTGCCCATGAACAAGCCAGACAGGAAGGTCTAATAGGACAGACATGATGTACACGCATATCCACTCATCGGATCCTGCAGAGGGAGCGCCAGGCGCTGCTGGGCACGGAGGCTGTGCAGCAAGCAGCTGGGACCTAGGTGTTCAGGCAGGAAAAGGAGGGGACGGGAGGACGTGCGTGTCAGAAGCTACAAACACACTGGGCCCCAAGCAGGGAAATGAGGGGTGCGGGTGAGGTCTCAGAGCCTTTGCCCCAAGCGGAAGCTTTTCTGGACAGGCCAGGGCTGGGGGCAGCACATGGATGCCCTGGGGCGGGGGCTGGCCAGGAGGAGCTCTGAAAGTGGGGTGCGTCCACACGGTTTGTAGGCCTTGCGGGGGGGGGTGAGTGCTGTGGGGAGATGTCAGAGGTTGAGAGCTGAGGAGCACTGCCCTGTGAAGCTACCATGTCTTCAGGGAGAGGCCGTGTGCATGTGGCCACCTCCGAGGTTTCCCCGTGGTTCCTGGGTCTCAGGATGGGGGTGGGCACAAGCTGGGCTTTGGAGCACGCACGGAAGGGGAGCTGCTGGGTTTGCTGACCACGGAGCCTGCACCAGGTCCTGTTGGCCCGGCTGACAGCCGGGGGCGTGGCTGCTGCCTGAGTGAGGCCCATGGGCCAGCATCTCAGCCTGGGGATGTCGTGACTGAGCTGTCTGTGAACAGGGTATTCTCGCTGGAGGAACCCAAGGCTGTGAGCTGCACATTGAGCAGCACAAAGGTTCAGGGACAGTATAGCATTCTGGTGCTGTACCCTAGAAGTATAGGCCTATTCGTGGGACCTTGCCCCATGTAGCTCAACTCCCTTATCTAGTAGAAGCTTGTGGGTGTGGAGGGTGGGTCCGTGATCTGCTCCAAGGCTGGGGGGTTCTCTGTGAGGCCCTGGGCTTGGCATCAGGGAGGGCTTGCTTTGAGCACACCAGTGTCACCTCAGGTGACAAAGGTCCGAGTGTACCAGCAGCCCAGTCCTGGGAGGAGCAGGCCTGGTTGGAGAGGCGGCTGGAGCACTTGTGCTGCAGGCGGCAGGGCCTAGCCTGCTCCAGGCGGCAGGGCCTAGCCTGGGAAGCTGGGCGGGGGCGCTCAGGCCCGCCCCTTGTCTGATCAGTTCCAGGCGGACCACGTGGGCCGAGGAGAGGAAGCTCAACACGGAGACCTTTGGGGTGTCAGGACGGTTTCTTCGTGGCCGTGGCTTCCGAGGGGGATTGCGAGGGGGCAGGGGCAGCGGCACAACCCGGCGCAACCCGACGTCCCACAGAGCTGGGACTGGCAGGGTGTGAGGAAGCAGCTGAAGGTGAGTGTGGGGGTGCTGTGGGGAGGGCGCGGGGCGGGGCTGGGAGGGCGCTGGCCTGGGCGCCTCTTCAGGAAGTGCTCAGAGCTGGGCATGGCCGGCTCCAGCTTCCAGTAAGAAGAGAAGCCCTGAAGTTCAAGGCCAAACTGAGGGCCTTGATCCTCTGCATCAGCCACCCAGGGGGCTATGAGGGACGGCAGGACCAGTCCAATGCAGGCCAGCCAGACCCGTATCTCTTGGGAGGGGCCCAGGCCCCAGCCTTGTCAAAGTGGGGTTCCAGGTGCTAGAGGGCTTGGGTGCTGGTTACCCAAAGCGGGTTAGAAGGAGAGCTTGTGACGAGCCAGGGTCTCAGCACAGCCCAGTCCTGAGCTGACTCGGGATGTGTCTTCCCTGAAGTGCTGGGTGACTGCTCCCCGTGGGGTGTGGTGCTGCCCCGTTCCATCTGGGTGGGTGGGAGCCGGAGCTGCCACATCTTGCTTGTGTCCAGAATCGATTTTCACAGCTGTGATGGGGAGTGGGAAGCCCGGTCCTGCCATGCAGATGGGACCCTGGCCACAGGGCCTGGCTGAGGCAGGAGCTGCCTACGATCCTGGGCCGTGTCCCCCTGTAGGCCTGCCGGAGCTGCAGAGACACCATGAGAGGCGTTGGAAGATGCCGTACTTCCTGGGGGCACGTTGGGTCACCTTGTTTCCTGAGTTTGGAGAATTTCTGTACTTTCATTCTGGACTTCACAGAACGTGGACATGTTCTGAGTTAGAACCACTGTCTGGGGCAGTATTTATGGGGACCCTCTCAGGTGGCTCCATCTGTCCTCAGTGGTGCACAGTCTGATCTAAGGTTTTGGTATTTTGCAAAAAGGTTTCTACAGCGAAAGCTTGGTATTCGTTTTGTGACTTTTTGGACAGCTTTGACTTTTAAATGGAACCAAATCTCACCCGGCAGCAGGGCAGCCAGGCGCAGCTCTGTAACCCAGCTGGCCTCTGGTGCCGCTGGCCTGGCCTCCCCCCTGCCACTGGTGGGGCCTCAGGCAAGGAAAGTGGGGTGACCCATGGATCATGTTGTACGAACCAACCGGAGAACCTGAGGCTCACGGTGGTGTCGGGTGGGGGGACTGGCAGGGTGGGGGCTCTTGGGGAGCTGGCCCACAGGAGGGGCTGGGATGGGAGCCCCCCACCCCGCACCCCCGGGCCAGCCCCACACCCAAGTGTCCAGTCCACTTGGCAAGGGGCCCGTCCGTCTTCTTTGCAAGGCCGTCTGACCAATGGCATATTTCCTCCGGATTGTAAATAGTTCTGTTTTTGGTCTAGAGGTGGGTGGTGGGCGGGGAATATAAACTTGTGGCATGAGTAAAATGGGTCAGACCTTTAGTATAAGCATGCGGCCCTGACAGGGCGTCCTGGTGAATGTAAGCACCTTGGTAACTAAACCCCGTTAAGTAGCTATAAAGGTTTTGGTTCTGTATTAAGTTGCTGTAAAAGCTTGGGTTTATTTTTGTAGAACTTAATGGTTAAGAGTTAGACTGTAGCAGTGGGCTGCTCTATTGGAGTAATGTAAATGGTAATTATAAATAAACATGCAAACCTTTAAAATGTCGCTCTGCTGTGAACGCAAACAGTCTTGGTGGCTGCCCAAATCACACCTGACGTGCCGTCCCCGCAGGTGCTGCCTGTCTGGGTGAAGGTCTGGCCCCCGTCCGCTGTGGGCCACCTCCCGGGATGAGTGGCTCTGCTTCCCAGACCCTGGATGTAGGCTCACTTTAGACTCAGATAAACCTGCAGAAGCAGCTCCTTGGGCCCCTCCCTGCAGCCTCCAAGCTGCCTGGAGCTCCCCCAGCACCTGGTGTCGGACTAGAGCATCCTGTCCCGTGACAGGTTTCTGGGTGTCGCTTCTCCATGACCCACCTGTCAGGCCCAGAGCAGGACCAGCCAGCAGGCAGTTGGCCTTTAACCTCTAGGCTTGGCTGTCACATTCAGAATTTGAAGTCTTGGCAGCCTTACATTTTTGGCAATTCCCACCCTTGAGCAATTAGGGGATCTTCATAATCACGCTAGACACAGGCAGCTGGGGCAGGAATTCTGAACAAGTCAGGTGACTCAACAGTTGAACTAAACAGGTATTTTCTCTGCTGAGTTTCTAAATATAGTCATGTCTGATCACCTGTGACTAACATTGCTATTAAAGGCTTAACCTACAAACCACTTTGACCAACTTGATGCTTGCTGAGCTTAAGTGTGTCTGGGCCTTGACTCCTTTTCATTAGAATATGTATGTGCCATTGAACGCGCCCCCAGCGTACGCTGTAGGCTGAGGTAGAACGCAGGGCCCTGGACTCGATGCGTGCTGTGAGGGGTGACAGGCAGTCTTGTCACCAGGACTGGCAGCCCAGCCTCATGCCGCACACTGAGCTGTTAGGGTCTTTCTGTAAAGACCAAGGACAGAACTGTCCGTGACATGAATGGCTGCCGGCCTGGAAGCCAAAAGGGCAGTCATAGCGGCTACACAGGGGAGGCGGGCAGCCGGCACCAGAAGTCAAGGAAGAAAACGGCATCGTGAAGACTACACCTAAAAGCAGAAACAGGCTATTTCAGAACAGGGCCACTGCTGTGTGAAGCTGAGGGAAAGCGCTATTAGCACTTGTGTCCTTGACCTGTGTTAATCAGGAACTTGAACGAAGGTCAAAGAAACCATCTGCTTGGAACCTCTAAAGGAGAACAATAGTTTTTGCATTGACCAGGAGGGCCCAGCACCTGTGTGGCAGCCGTGTGCCCCAGGACTCCTTGGAGCCCTTCCACAGTCCCCAGGGGAGGCGGCTTGTCATCTTGGTGCCTGGTGACAGCCCAACGGCGCTCCAGAGCCACCGAATGACACCCAAGACAGACACACACACACACACACAAAAAGGTTAAAAACATGGAAGTTTATTGTAGGACACCCGGGCAGTGCTGATAAATGGAAACACCCACACACCGTTTTGAGAATCAACCATGATTGGAATTTAAAAATCACTACCAGCAAGACCATTATTATTCATCATGATGCTTTCTTCTGTTTCTTCTTTTCGTTTTCTTCTTTTTCTTTTTCAATTTCAGCAACATATTTCTCAATTTCTTCTGGGTTTAAAATCTACCAAAGACAGTTTACAGTTAGCCTCAAGCTGCATGGGGACCGCAGGCCAACTGTCCCTGCAGCTGCCTGTGCAGGAAGGAGGCCCCAGGGCTCGGGCAGGTGACGGGAAAAGGGCAGAAACCGCAGCGCTGACCAGGGCAGTGACCATAGGCAGCACTGGGGTGCTCTCTGACCCGTCTTTGGGGAGCCGCAGATTCTCTCGCCCAGTGCCAGTGCCCCCACCCTGGTCCCCAGGCCCTGCAGTCAAGACAAGCCAGCGATTACCTTGAGGGGCTGGTCTCTCCTCATGACGGCCAGCTCGATGTTTTTGCCACCTGACTGCACCACCTGGGGGACGGGAAGAGCACGAGTCTGGACCAGACAGCTCTGCAAAGGTCCTTAGGTCACGTGCACCCAGACCCAGCCCTGCCGCCTGTGGAGGCAGAGCCACAGGATCCTCGCTCCCTCCTGTCCCCAGGGCCCCAGATCGGGTGGGTCACGGGTCCTCCTTCCCCACACACACAGGCAGGCGTCCCAAACACCGAGCCCGCCGTGTGGACCCCAGCCGGCCCTCCAGCCCCTCTGCCTGTGGCTTCACTGCCAGCCTCACCCTAACAAAGCCCAAGACCTCAGACACCCAACCCTTGTGCCCGATCCTGATGTCTGACGGGCCACAGCTCCCGTCTCACAAGGCCGAAGGGGGCTGCGGTGTGCGCCCCTGGGCCACCACGGAGCTCACTCCTGGCTGCTGCCCCAGGTGGGTGCCCACCACCTCGCCCAGATTTCAAAGGCAGTCCTACCTCCAGAAGCGCCTTGATCACCAGCTTAATGGTCAGATCATCTGTCTCAATGGCTTCGTCAGTGTAATTCTTCTCTAGAAACTCACGCACGGATTTGGCACCCCGCCCAATGGCATTGGCCTGAAATAGACGGTTCACATGCCACAGGGTGTGACCATACACAGCCACCCCGTGGGGCCGGCCAGCTGTGGCCTCTCCCGAGTGCTGGAGTGACAGGCAGCCCGGCAAGGGGCTCTGCCCTGTGCCTTCTGGTCACAGCCGGCTACTTGGAGCTGGTGCTGGTTCTAACGGAGAAGAGACTTCGACTTCATCAGTCACTCGCGTGGCCGTTTTCTTCACACTGTGTATCCTGAGACCCCGCCGCCCTTCTCACACTGCACCGCTGCGTCCACGTTTCCCGGGACAGGCTGTGTGTGTCCACGCACATGCATCTGGTGGATGATGCGAACTGGCCCCGTCTCATCAGGGACTTACCTTCCAGGCGTGGTACGTGCCCGATGGGTCAGTCTGATAGAGGCGGGGGGTGCCATCAAAGTCGAAACCCACAATCAGGGCAGAGATGCCAAACGGCCGGCGCCCGTTGCTCTGCGTGTAGCGCTGAGGGGAAGAGTGTTAAGTGCCGACCCAGCACGGAGGGCCCTGCAGAGCCGCCAGCACTTCCAACCCACAGCTCGTAGCCAGGAGTGGAACTAAACCACCCAGCCCACTCCGCAGGTCATTTGCAAGTCACACGGGAAACAAGGTCAGTGGACACCCCACTGCCGCCCTCTGCGTTTTCACTTAGAAAGCTGTGCCTGTGAGCAGGATTGCGCGGAGCACAGCACAGGCCACGAGGAGGGTTGGGACAGCAGACACGCATTCAGGTCGGTAAAGACGGCTAGCAGTGCGCCAGGGAGTGAGGGTGGCTCCCGGCCCCCTCCCAGCTCCTTGGTGACGTTCAGATCGACAGGACAGACACCATCACTTCCCCCCAAAAGTATGAACTTGGACTGCCCCGTGCCACAAAACGAGGACAATGCCAGCAAAACAGGCAACAGTGCAGCGCACGGGCCAGAACGGGGCAGGGAGCACGGGAGACCACCACACGGGGGGAAGACCACCACGCGGGGGGAAGACCACCACGCGGGAGGGAAAACCACCACATGGGGGTGGGAGAGACCACCACATGGGGGGAAGACCACCACATGGGGGCGGGGAGGGGGAACCACCACAGAGGGGGGGAGACCACCACACGGGGCAGGGTGGGGGAGACCACATTGGGGGGGAGACCGCCACGGGGGTGGGGAGGACACCACCACACGGGGGCGGGGGGGGGGAGACCACCACACAAAGAGCACAGCCCTGACCCCGGGTCCGCTGGCTGTGTGCCCACCTGCTTCAGGCTGGCGATGTAGCGGGTGATGTACTCCACAGTGACAGGATCCTCCACCGTCAGCCGGTGGCTCTGGCACTCCACACGCGCCCTATTGATGACGATCCTCGCGTCTGCGGTGAGGCCTGCGGTGACAGCAGAGTCACCGAGTCTGCTTCGCTCAGGGACCCACATCACGTGAGCAGACAGCAGTGACCCTTGGGCAAGGGTCCCAGTGCCAGCCCTCCACAGCCCAGCACGGGGGTCAATGCCAGGGACCAGCAGGACCGGCCCGCCTCTGAGCGTCTGTCCCCGACAGCACTGGGTTTGGGAAGTGTGTGTCGGGCACGCTGGCACACGCTGCCCCGTCCCCAGTCCCGGGAGGCCGTGTGTGCTGAGAACACAGAGGGGCCCTCCCGGCTCGCAGGGCTCACAGGCAGCGTGCAGGGCCTGGCCCCTCTCCAGACTGTAACTAGTCGGTGACACGCTGACAGCTGTGGAGGGGACAGCGCAGCCCTCTCCTCTGGGGATATGTGGTCACAGCCCCCGACCCTCAGACCCCGGGGCACAGGGCCTCCCCACCCGGGAACCATGGCCAATCCTCTTAAAGGCCCGCTCGCACTGCTGTTAACAGGCGTGCCACCTCCACGGCGCCAGCCCCTCACCCGCAAACGCCATGCAGACGTTGTCGTCCAGGGCGCAGATCTTGCGCACGGTCCTCTCATCCTGCAGCTTGGCCACCGACTTCTTCTCTACACCAAGCACAACAATGTCTTTTCCTCGGACTCCAACCTGCAATAAAGGCCAACACAGCACTTTAAGTGACAGAAGCTCTGCCACCAGGCTCAGAGCTCCCTGGGGGGAGCAGCCCCCACACCCCGCCCCCGGTGGGAACCCACTCTGCCAGCCATGGGTATCGATGATCTGGGCCCCAGTTCTGTGTCTTTAAAATGCTGATGCTTAGTTTCAGTTACAATGCAACAACTGCTGCACAACCAGTGTGCACACATGTACGGATCACTCCAGCTCAGTGTGCACACGTGCACAAACTCAGCTCAGCGTGCACACGTGTATGGATCATTCCAGCTCAGCGTGCACACATGTACAAATACAGCTCACCATACACACATGTATGAATCCAGCTCAGCATGCACACATGTATGGGTCACTCCATGTACAAATATAGCTCAGCATGCACACGTGTATGGACTACTCCAGCTCAGTGTGTACACATGTACGAATACAGCTCAGCATACACATGTGTATGGATCACTCCAGCTCAGCATGCACACGTGTATGGATCACTCCAGCTCAGCATGTACACATGTATGAATCCAGCACAGCATGCACATGTGTATGGCTCATTCCAGCTCAGCGTGCACATATGTATGAATCCAGCTCAGTGTGCACACACATGTATGTATCACTGTAGCTCAGCGTGCACACGTATCATCACTCCAACGCAGTGTGCACAGGTGTACGTTTATCACTCCAGCTCAGCGTGCACACACATATGTATCGCTGGCTCAGTGTGCACAGGTGTACGTTTATCACTGCAGCTCAACAGGCACACACATATGTATCGTCACTCCAAACCAGTGATCATACAGTCCGAGAGCCTAGCATTCAAGTCGGGCGTCGTGCCCAAAGCAACGTTTCAGTGTCTGGGACCTCACTGCAGCCCACCCAGCCCTCCCTGCACCGACTTGCTGTCAGGTGGAAGGGAAACTATCGACTACTCCTAGGAGCTCACCAGCTACCGCCCCCTCCCCCCAGTCAAGGCAGAGGCAAATGGGACAAACGCTCAAAAAAGCAACGGCTGTGGCTCAGTTCTGAGCAGGGCCCTGCCCGTGCACTGCAGGTCACCCAGGTCCCCACCTTCCCATGCCAGCAGCAGGAACCACCCCACGGTCCTGGACGACGACGAAATGCACCTCTCTCCACACGGTGCCAAATGCCCCCAGAGGCACGACACCACCCAGGGATTGAGCCCTGGTCTGTAGTGTCAGATTTCAAGGCACTTTCTCACAAACTTGATCTTCTCTAAATTCGCCCAGGGGGAGGCCACCAGGCCCGTAGATGCCAGGTGGGTGAAGCAAACCCAGACCCCCTGGCCGCCCGAGGTGGCAGTGGGAGGTGGAGTCCTCACCAGGCTCCTTAAGTGGAGCGAGGCTACAAGACGATTTGGGGCCTTCACTTCAGAAGACACTCAGGAAACGAAAACACCACCTACAGAATCGGCGGTGCTTGCTTTAACGTCTGCCGCCTGAAACCTCCGAAATACCAAGTGATCTACACCAACCAGCCAGGTGGCAGGTGTCCTGAAGACACCCTGAGTTTAGGTTTCAAGCAGCGACCAAGAGGAGAGGAACACGCCCACCGCCATCAGGAAAACGGGGCAGCGCCACAGGGGAGGACCCCTTGCCGCAGGGAGCCTGTGGGTGGGAACTGCAGGCGGGGCGCCCGGGACGCCTGCACAAGCGCTCTCCGTTGCTGGGAAAGCCCCCCAACTGGGTGGGAGCCGCGTGGGTGCAGCTCACCTTGGTCACCGCGCCTCCGCAGGCGGCAGCCACACGGGGCTCGCCGGGGTGGGGGACCCGCTCCCCAAGGACCCAGGCAGAGCTGAGGCCAAGATGGTCGTCGCCACCAGGTGCGCCTTCAGGCTCCCCGGAGGGACGAGAAGGGGGCGCTTTGATGCTCACCGCTCACCCCGATTCTCAGCCCGCAACACCCACCTCGATTGCCCCCCGTGAGGACCCAGTGTTGGCAGAGCCGTCCCCGGAGACTGCCGGGGCCCCCACGGTGCACAACGCGCCCCTGCGGCGGCACCCACGTCACGGCTCCTCTGCGTCCAGACACCGCACCCGACGGACTCCCAAAGGGCGAGCGGGACGAAGACGCTCGCCGGCGACACCGAGGCGGTCAGCACGGCCACCTCCGGGGCGCGCAGAGACGCCCCGGGGCCCGACCCGGAAGCTGCAGGCGCGTCGCCCCAGGCTCCGGGGACCGAGAGGGGCGCCCCCTCCCCAGGTCTGCCGCGCGATCCGGGGCGCCTCCCCCGCCGCCCGCATCCCGGGGGCCGCCCCGCGCCCCACGCGCGCTCCTGGGCCCGCGCCCGGGGGTCTCCCCGCGCCCCAGCCGCGCGCCCAGGCCGGGGCCTCGCGGGCTCCCGGGCCCCGCGCGCCCGGGGGCCGCCACTCACCGCGGTGGAGCCCTTCTTCACGGCCTCCTGCGCGTACTCCACCTGGAAGAGGTGGCCGTCGGGCGAGAAGACGGTGATGGCGCGGTCGTAGCTCATGCCGGCGAGCAGCGCGGCCGGGCCCGAGAAAAGCGCACACTCACCGCCGCGCCGCCAGGGACTCGCGACGCCGCGACGTCGCCCCGGCCCCGCCCCCCGCGCCCGGCGTCAGGCCGCGGCCGGCGTCGGGCGTGCGTGCGCGCGCAGGGGGCGGGGCCGGGCCGGACCATCGGCGGCCGGGCGCGGGGGGCGACGCCGCGGCGGCGCGCGGGGCCGCGGGCCGCGGGGCCGCCGCCCGGGGTCGCCGCGCGGGGCCGGGCCTCGAGGGCGGGCGGGGCGCCGGGCGGCGGCGCGCTGGGCCCGGGGGCGGCGCGGCGGGGGCGGCGGGGCGGACGAGCCCACGGCGGGACCCCCCCCGGCGTCCTCCGCGCCCCGCCCCCCCCAGCGACTGCGGAGAATGAGCCCCTCGGGCCGCCGAGCGCCGCCGGAGCAGGAGCCCCGATGAGGTCGTGCTGAGCCCCGCGCGCCGCCACCATGTCGGTGGCCTTCGCGTCCGCCCGGCCGCGCGGCAAAGGCGAGGTCACGCAGCAGACCATCCAGAAGGTGCGCGGGGGGCCGGCGGGCGCGCGCGGGCGGCCGGCGGGCGCGGGGCGCGAACAAAGCCGGGGCGCCGCCGACGGCCGCGACCCCGCGGGCCCCCGGCAGCGCCCCCTCCGCCGGGCCTCGCGCCTGCGTGGGCGGCGGCCGCGGGCCGGGGCGCCCTCGGGAAGGTGTCTGCGGAGCGGCGTCCGCGGGGACCCACCTGCCCTCGGGGTCGGGGTCGGGGGCGCGCGGAGGCCGCGGGGCGGCGGGGCCGGGCGCCCTCGGGCGATCGTGTCCGTGGGGTGACATCCGCGGGGCGCCGCGGGGACCCACCTGCTCTCGGGGTCGGGGTCGCGCGGAGGCCGCTGGGCGGCGGGGCCGGGTACTCTCGGGCGATCGTGTCCGTGGGGTGACATCCGCGGGGCGCCGCGGGGACCCACCTGCCCTCGGGGTCGGGGGTGCGCGGAGGCCGCTGGGCGGCGGGGCCGGGCGCCCTCGGGCGATCGTGTCCGTGGGGTGACATCCGCGGGGCGCCGCGGGGACCCACCTGCCCTCGGGGTCGGGGGTGCGCGGAGGCCGCTGGGCGGCGGGGCCGGGTGCTCTCGGGCGATCGTGTCCGTGGGGTGACATCCGCGGGGCGCCGCGGGGACCCACCTGCCCTCGGGGGATCGTGCCCGCAGGGTGACATCCGCGGGGACGGGCCGCGGGGCAGCTCCTGGCTCCGGCGCGCAGGGGGCGCAGGGACGAGGCGACCCGGCCCAGCAGCCGGCGGCCCCCGCCGCTCACTCAGGAGCCGGCGCCCCGAGGCACCAGGGCGCCCGGAGCCTGCGACCCTTGGAGGAACAGGCGACCCGGTGTCGCCCCGCCGGCCAAGCTCCGCAGCCCTTAGGCGCGGGCCAGACGGTTCTCTGCGTGCCCGCCCGGTAGGAACTTCGCCGGCGCCCTTTCCCGCCTCCCCTGCGCTGTGAGGCGAGCCTGCGCTCTCTGAAGACCTCCTTCACGGAGGTTTGAACAAAACCCTTAAGTTTTGAAGTTGAGATGTTCAATTTTATGCTGTTTCTCCTTAGAATAAAAGCAAGTTCAGGAAGAAAAAAAAGAAGCCACCAGCGATGTTAGGCTTTCCCTTTGAATTTCCTCCGCGTTTGTGGTAGCTGTGGTTCCTTCCTAACCCCCGGCTCCGTGGGGTCGTGGGCAGTATGTTATCTCCCCAGAGGGTGGTCACCCTGGTGGCGGGGCCTTGTGGGCCTGCTCTGCTTCCAGACTACCTCTGCTGTGGCTTCTCGGAACAAACGAGCCTCAGACCAAACGGGAGGGAACAGCTGAGAAGCAGCAGAAGTACAGGCTTAGAAGTGGGCACGTGTATCTGTCCAGGCGGCGCTTACGTGCCTACGGCTTGTCAGGGCTTTGCAGGTCTTAGCTCACTCAGTTCCTCGTGCTCGTTACTATCTCCCCGTTTAATAGATGAGGAAACGGAAGCAGAGGGAGGCTGTTTCTCCTGGTTAGCAGTGGAGTCAAAGTTGAACCCAGACAGTGGCTCCAGGGTCTGCCCCGCTATGACATGGGAGGTGGAGACGCTTGGCAAGGCCGGGGGTCCAGTGCTTGGCTCAGGGGCACGCGGTGGCAGCCCCTGGGGTCTCCAGGCGCCCCTGCTATGGAGCTTGTGTGATGGACACAGGCGCTGTTTGAAGCCCATTTACTTGCACTTTGCACCCACCCCTACTGAACCCCCCAGACTCTCCAGGTGGAAGCGGGTGGGAGAGCGCCGCCCCCAAAGATCAGAAGGGAGACCTGTCATCTGAGTGCACCCAGCGAGGCCCGCCTGCTACTCACCTAGGTGTTTTGACGGTGAACTTTTGTGCCCAGGGGTGCATGCCCCACACTTGCGTGAGATGCATCCACAGCATGTCCTCATGCTTAGCGTTGAGAAAAGCCAGGGTTTGTCAGAAGCCTGCTCAGTGGTGAGAGGGCAGGAAGCATACAACATGTCCTTAGCACATATCTAGGTAGGATTCTGCCAGGCAAACTCCTATTTAGCCTTCAAGACCCCAACTCCAATGTCCCCTCCCTCGTGCTCCTTTTGGCCTGTTGCTTGGGCTCCCAAGTTCACATGTCACTACCATTCTTTGCTGTGTCCCCTCCCCCCTGCCTGGCACACTGGCTGGCACAGTTCGTGCCCAGCACATTCGGGAGCATCTGTGAGTCTGGTCCTGTCTGTGGAAGTGTTGGGGGTAGGTAGACATGTTTGTATCCGGTGGCCGCCATAACGTTAACCACAAACCGGGTGGTTTCACACAGCAGACCTGGACTCTCCCTGTTCTGGAGGCAGAAATCCAAACTCGAGGCGTCTCACACAGGCCCAGTTCCTTCCCTGAGCGCCCAGGGGCCTCTGCCATCCCCGGTGCTTCCTGGCTGTGGGCACATCACGCCCATCTCTGCGTTGGCCGTCACATGGTCTCCTCTCTGTTCCTGTCCAGATTTCCCTCTTTAAGGACACTCGTCATAGGACAGGGCCCGCCCTCCTCCCGCCTGACCTCACACTGACCACACTTGCAAAGACCCTATTTCCACGTACGGTCACGCTCACGGGCAGCGGGGGTTAGGACTGAACATACGCTTTGGAGGGACACACTTGACCCCATAATGGGGCGTGTGGGGGAGGGGTATTCCAGAGAACCAAGGAGCAGAGGTAGGAAGGGTCTGGAAGGCTGAGGAGTTGTAGGTGGTCCCACGAGAGAGCTGACGGGCCTGCTGTGGAGCCGGGCCGACTGCCCAGGTGCGTTGGCTCATGAGGACCAAACGCAGCCTTAGTGCCAGTGAGAGGCTGGCGGGTCTGCGCTCGGTGAGGGAACCGTGACTTGGGGATGGGCAGTGACCCCGCAGACTCCGGGGGCCGCATGCTTAGCCATCTGGCCTGCCCACGGGGTGTCTGCTGTCCAGGGCTGCGGCGGCCGCCTGCGTGGAGGGCCCTGGACGCCGGGCCGCGCTGGCATGCAGCAGCTGCTGAATAGATGCACGTTTCCTTGTTCCTGTTTGCGTTCTTGACTTGTTTTCTTGGCCCCGGGGGTAGGAGTAGTGTCTTGTCCTTCTGCACCCCCAGCACCTTGTGCAGGGGGTGACTAGCCCACGGAAGCAGGATAGAGCCCGTAGGCAGGTGGGCGCCTGAGGCATTTGCGATGAGGTCCTGGTATAGGAAAGAAAGGCCAGTGGTGGGCGGCTGCCATGCCCAGGGTCTGAGAGCCCGGGGGTGGTGCTCACTGGGCCAGCCCTGCCCCACTGTCCTCCACGCCCAGGGGCAGGGGGTGGGTGCCCTGTGCGCTCTCAGACTGGAACTGGTCTGAAAGAACATGGGCTGGGGGGTGCCGGGTAGCTCAGTGGCTGGGCGTTTGCCTCGCAATCTCGAGGTCCAGGGTTCGATTCCTGGCCCCGGCCCACGCAAACCCCATCTGCTGAACTGCTGCAGACCTGGTAACCACCTGTGTGAAAAACTAGGAGAGGGGAAGCCAAGATGGCTCAATGGGTTTAAGCGCTCACTTTGCAGCCCCAGGGACCAGGGATCGGATCCCGGCCCCGGCCTGTGCAGAACCATATGCTGAACTGGGAGCTCCCCCAGTTCAGTTCTCTCTCTGTCGTCTCTGTATCTCTTTCTCTCTCTCTCTCTGTCAAAAAGAAAGAAAGAAAAAGAAAAACGGAGTAATTCTCCCGCCGCAGGCTCATTTCCCCGCTTCCCAGCAGCCCCCTCTCGCTCTTCTCAGCACTGAACACGGGCCTACTTTGTCAATGTGTCCAGTTTTAGACGCGGCGGCTTACACAACACTCGCCCCTCACAGCTGTGGAGGCTGGAGGTCCAAGTGTGGTACCGCCGGTCCGGTTCCTGGTGAGGGCTGCCAGGTGCTGCCCTTTTGTGCTGCCCTCGCTCAGTCCCGACAGCTGAGGAGTAGCCTCTCCTGGAGCTCTCCTGCTGCCTTCAGGACTCTCTTGTCTTCCCTCCCAGGCTGGTCACTTAACCTGGTGACCTCCTGCTCCCTGAACCGCCCCCCCATCTGCCAGGGGAGCAGGGGGGCAGGTCCAGGCATCTCAACCTCCTGCAGCCTGTGGGTCCCCTGTGCGGCTTGGTATCGCAGTCTGGGGTCTGCTAGTCCACTGATCACTTGTCCACTTGCTTTCCGCTTCTAGAATCCCGCTGCTGACCCTGCTGCCTCAGCCCTGTTCCCTTTGTGCCTTGGTCCTGTGAGCGGGCACCTTCCTCCTCCCTGAAGCGGGGCGTGTCTGCTGGGGGTTCACAGCTCAGCGCACCACCACTCTGCTCTTTCACCCAACACGTCCTGGCTCTTTTTCTCTCCCTACTTTTTTTTTTTTTTTTTTTTTTTTTTTTTTAGGGAGAGAGAGAGAGAGGGAGAGATGAACTGGGGGCACTCCCCAGTTCAGCACATGGGTCCACACGGGCCAGGGCTGGGATTTGATCCTGGGTCCCTGGGGCTGCAAAGTGAGTGCTTAACCCACTGAGCCATCCCGGCTTCCCCTGGCTCTTTTTCTGAGACTACTCTGTGCCCTGCTGTTTTTCTTAGATGCAAAGCGTTCCTGGAGCTGATACATTTTGTAACGTTTTCTTGTGATGATAAATCTCATAACATTTTCTCACGCTGATACATTTTGTAACATTCTCTCAGACCGTTGATAACTACAGAAACATTTGTAATACTGCTTAACGTCTTATGGGGTTCTGCCATCATTTGCCTAAGCCTCCCGGCATAGACCATCTCGCTCGCCACCCCCTCTTTTTGAGCGATTGTGGGTGCCGCTGACAACACCGTGCAGAGGACAGTTTGGGTCCTCCCGTGTGTCCTTGGGACAGAATTCTTGCTGAGATCAGGCGTGCAGGGCGCTGAGGCCAGAAGGCTTGTAGGGGCGGCTTTCGGAGGGAGAGGAAGCTCCAGCACAGCTGTGTTCCTTTGTTAATTAATTAGAGTGAGAGTGGACTGTGGCGACGCGGCAGCAATGCCCCTCACCTGCCCCCAGGTGAGCCTGGCCGGCCGCTCAGGGCCCAGAGCGCCCCCTGGTGGCTGCCGGCCGCCATGGGCGCCGCGGCCCAGGTGGGAATTGCTGAGCTGGGGGCACGATGGCCGTCTGCTTGTCCTGCAGATGCTGGACGAGAACCACCACCTGATACAGTGTATCCTGGACTACCAGAGCAAGGGCAAGACGGCCGAGTGCACGCAGTGAGTGCGGGCGCGCTGAGCAGGTCGCCTTAACTGCCAAGAGTCGTCCTTGGATGTGGTTCCCCCAGACGGCCCCCCGTGGGGAAGTGGGGGAGGAGAGAGGGCTGCTGGGGGCGACCCAGGGTAGATGCCGCTGCTGCTCTGTGAGCAGTTGGGCACAGCAGGGGGCAGTGAGCTCCAGATAGGGCCCCCGGGGCCAGGCACCGAGTAGGTGCCGTAGGTGCTGGCTGAGCGACCCGCAGGCCTGACGCACAAGCTGCCATCAGACCTCTGGGAGCTTCCCTGTCTCCTCCCACCCAGCACCTCTGCAGTTGGCCCAGTGCCAGGGTCACCTGGAGGATGGCTTGTCCCCACCCCTCTCTGAACAGATGGGGTGGTACCTCCCCAGTGTCCAGCCCCTTGGGGTCTCTAGCGTCTTGTCCTCAGGAGCCCATCTGGCCCCGTCCGCGGTGCAGAGTGCTCACTGCCTGCCGGGTCCCTGGGGCAGGGTGCAGGGCGGGGCTGTCCTGGGTGAGGGTCCCCTCAGTGTCCATGGGCCTGCGGGCGCCCCGCTCAGCGCAGCCTCTCGCCCGCAGGTACCAGCAGATCCTGCACCGGAACCTGGTCTATCTGGCCACCATCGCTGACTCCAACCAGAACATGCAGTCCCTGCTCCCCGCCGTGAGTGCCCCAGGGGGCGGGGCGCTGCCTCAGGCACCTGGAGTAGCCCAGGTGCCCGGCCGGCGTGGGCCGGTCAGAACCCTGCTGTCGGATTCTCTAGCCAAGGGGGGGGACCCCGGAGGAGCCCGACCTAGAGTGTGCACTCTGATCCGACTGTGACACCTGCACACGGCGCCCAGTTTAGTAGACACGGCAGATGTTGGTCTTTTATTTTTGTTTGACTTTTTAAAACACATTCTCCCCAAACTAAGTCATTACTCCTGAGGCACGTGCAGTGGCAACGGCCTCAGGACGCCCCTGAGGTCAGCGGGGGCCACGAGCTGACGGTGGTGGGTGGGGAGGTTCCGGGACACACGTGTCCCTGGGAACGGCTTACTTCCCATTGTCCCCCAGCCCCATGGGAAATGGTGACATTGTAAATGTCAGGCCATGCTCTGCTAGTGGAATGTTAAACCTGCTGTGGCTGTTGAGTCAGGTCCTCACCCTGGAAACAGCCGCAGATCCTGCTGAACACCTCACTTTCCTGGCCAGGTGTAGACAGTGCCCCTGCGCACACCTTTGGGGCTACTGTTTGGTCTTCGCCTGGGGTGTGAGGGTGCCGGGAGGCCCTCTGTGAGCTCCAGCCCCTTCTGCGTCCTATGCTCAGAGGTGGGCAGGGGTGAAGGGGACGGGGCACGTCACAGAGCACCCTGAAATGCAGTGTTGAGGCCAGGACGACCTGTGCAAAGGCCCTGGGGCACGGGGTGAGGTGGGGGTGAGGGGCACAGAGACAGACGGGGACAGGAGGGTGTGGAGCAGGATCAGGTGGACGCAGCCCAGTGGGTTGGCGAAGCAGGTCCCTGTGCCCAGGGAACCTCCAGGTGTGTGTGGGCGGCTTGGCCCGCATTTAAGTTCTGAGCATTTACATGGAACGCTTGGTGTGTGACCCCTTCTCGGCCTGAGATGCCTGGGCCGCTTGTCCGCAGTCGTCCCATGGAGCGTGAGAGTCAGGTTGATCACACACGCTGTTCAGGTGGCCAGGAAGTGGGGCAGTAGCCCCCTGGGACTGCTGAGCCCTGGCGGCTCTGAGTGACCACTCCTCCCTGTGACCTTCCTGTCGTCCACAGCCGCCCACCCAGAACATGAGCCTGGGCCCTGGAACGCTGTCCCAGAGTGGCTCCGGCCAGGGCCTGCATGCCCAGGGCAGCCTCAGCGACGCCATTGGCACGGGCCTGCCCCCCTCCTCCCTCATGCAGGGCCAGATCGGCAACGGTGAGCAGCCCCGAGCCGCGGGGGGCGGGGGGCAGGGGGAGGGCTGCAGAGGGTCCCTGTACAGTGTCACCCACGCAGGCTGCGCCCACACCCCACAGGGCTGCGCACCGGAGACCCCACACCCGAGCAGGGACACAAGCAGAGAATAAATTCCTTATTCGTCAGGGTGGGGCCCCTTCAAAGCGTGAGGTTCCGTGGGGACTTGGTCACAAGAGTAAAAGTGCTCCTGTCTGTGGATCAGAACGGCTCGTAGCTGTCGGGATGGTGTAGCAACAGACACAGAACCCCCTACCTGAGGGGACCCGGGGTGTCTGGCAGCGAGGCTGTCGGGTGGCTTCCGGGGGGCTTAGGCGGCAGTCACCCCATCCCTTCCGCAGGTCCCAACCACGTGTCCATGCAGCAGACGGCACAGAGCACGCTGCCCACCACCTCCATGAGCATGTCGGGCAGCGGCCACGGCTCGGGCCCCGGCTACAGCCACTCGGGCCCCCCCTCGCAGAGCGCACTGCAGGGCCCGGGCACCATCAGCAACTACGTGCCCCGGGCCAGCATGAATATGCAGTCCAGCCCAGGTAACGCCGCCCGCCCCTCGCCCAGCGTGCAGGTGACACACGGGGTCCCGCACGCCGCCCCCCCCGCTGGAAGCTCCCCCAGTGCTGGGGGGTGGGCTCAGGTGGGCTTCAGGGGGGGCTCCCAGAGCGGGGCTCGCGATTGCGGCTCCAAGCACTGGGGAAGCCTGAGGCCCAGATTGGCCTCCCTGAGCGTCAGAAAAGGAGGCCGCGCAGCACGCCCTTCGTTTTTTATGAGCCACGTAGCGGACACGATTGGGTTTTGGATCCGTAGAGTCAGATAAAGTGTATCCCTCCAACGGGTTTCACCTGTTCCCATTCCCTTTGCCGTGGCTCACGTCCTGTGGTGTTAGGCAGCGCTGATCTGGGGGTGCTGAGCGCGGTGACACGAGGGGACAGGCCAGGGCGTGCGTCTCAGGTGTGCGAGGGTGACGGGGCCCGAGGGACCAGCCTTGGGCGGCCAGGGCCCGGGTGGAAGGGACTCGTGTCTGTTCCCGGCGACTCCTGCCCGGTGGTGCCTTCTGGCCTCCCCTGAGCTTCACAGGTTGTAGGAATTGGTGGACTGGAGAGCCGGCCCGGCGGGGGAGCCGCGGGGCGCAGGGTGCAGTGGGGAGGTGGCCCGGGCGCTTCTCGGGGTTATTGGGGTCTGTCGTGTCGCCCAGTGACCATGATGCACCAGCAGGCAGCCTCCTCTCACTACACGGCGCAGGGCGGCAGCCAGCACTACCAGGGCCAGTCGTCCATCGCCATGATGGGCCAGAGCGGGCAGGGCAGCGGCATGATGGGGCAGCGGCCCATGGCGCCCTACCGGCCCACCCAGCAAGGTAGGCTGTGCGTGCCCCCCGTGGTGCCCCCCGTGACCCTGGGGGTTTGAGCATCGGAGCTGCGGGGGGCTTCCGAGAGGCGGCGGGGCTGGAGCAGGGCCTCAGAGGCAGCTGGCAGTTGTGTTTGTCAGTGGAGGGTCCTGGGGGCTGAGGAAGGGGGCACAGTGCGTGTTCCCGGGAGGCCTGGGAGGCGGAGGCCCCGTTGACACGGCTGTGCCCTCCGCCCCAGGCCCGTCGCAGCAGTACCTGGGCCAGGAGGAGTACTACGGTGGGGAGCAGTACGGCCACAGCCAGGCCGCCTCGGAGCCACTGAGCCAGCAGTACTACCCTGACGGTGAGGCCCACGACCGCCCCCCATCCTCCCCACCAGCAGAGCATCCAGAGCCCGGGGACAGGGACGAGGGCGGGCATGGCAGCAGGTGGGCATCACGGGTCACAGCCCCCCGGCCACTCAGGCTCCTGGTCTGTCTCCTGGGAGGCGGCAGAGTCTGAGGCTGGGACCTGGGACCCTGCACAGCGGGTGCGACTATTCTAAGGGCCGGACGCAGCATCACTGTGAAATGTGTCCAGGAGGGGACAGCCATGCCCTGGCCGTTCCTGTCCCATCACACTCATCTCCCAGCCGTGACGTCTGCAGATGGCTTTCGTTTTCATCGTCACCTCTCCATAATAGTCACAGGGTTTTCGGAGGTGGCCTTTGAAGTGGTCACAGAGGATTGATTGGGGGAGACACCAGGCAGGGAGCCAGCATGAGGAGGCTGAGGCGGGGGTGCATGCGGGGGGCGGGCAACACAGGGCAAGCCAAGCCCTGCCACATAGGGTGACTGGCCTCTGAGGGTTCAGGGCGTGATGCCCCAGGACGGATGGCAGGATGGTAGCCGTGCAGCAACACCGACAGCTAGTGGCCACTGGGCTTGTCACGAATCCGGCGCTGCCTGTGGTCCTTACACGAAGCCCACAGGCCGCGTAGCTGACCGCCTGTCGCCCCGTCTGCCTGCAGGGCACGGAGACTATTCCTACCAGCAGTCCTACACGGAGCAGACGTACGACCGCTCCTTCGAGGAGTCCACACAGCACTACTATGAGGGCGGTAAGGCTCGCCGCCCGCACACACTCACCTACCTGAGAGCAGGTGACGAGTCCCGGGGGCTCCCTGTGGGCCTCTCTGGCAGATCCGTGCCCGGTGCCAGGGTCGTGCCAGGCACGGAGGGCAGGGTGTCTGCCGGGCTGTTTCCTGTGCAAAGGGAAATGGAGATGGCACACTGCCGCTTGCACATCGTTTGCACACTCACTCTGGGCCCCGCAGAGTGGCTGGCGGTGGGGGTAGGTGTGGGGCTGGGCAGGCGGCAGGCCTGGGCCTCCTCCTTCCTTGAGCCTCTGGACGGTGGGCTCAGCTCATGTGATGTGCCTGTCTGGTCAGAAGTTAAGTCTAAAAACTTTGGCTGCCGCTGAAACGGAAGTGCCGGAGCCGGGGCCACCCAGACCCCACTACTGCCGAGGCCCGTGGCCTCAGGGCCAGCCAGGATTCTTGGTGCTTCTTGGGGGTTCTCCCGGTGGCCCGCGCACCCGCCTGTGGGTGGTCTGGGGAGCAGCGGGGGGCAGCCGCCGCATGTCCCTCAGGCGGCTGTGGCTTTGCGGGAAACGCCAGTGAGCCGGCCGCTCCTCTATCCCGCGTGGGTGGCCTGTGGCTGGTTTGCAGACGAACATGAAACGAGCCACGTCTCCTTCCCTCTGCAGGGAACTCCCAGTACAGCCAGCAGCAGGCGGGCTACCAGCAGGGCACGGCCCCTCAGCAGGCGGGGTACCAGCAGCAGTACCCCAACCAGCCGGGCTACCCCGGGCAGCAGCAGGGTTACGGTAAGAGGAGCGCCTGCCGCATTCACCCCAGTCACACTGCCGGTCACCGGGTGCTTACGACACTTTCAGAATAAGCTTAGGTGTTCAGAAAACCTGCAAGGATGCTACCGAGCGTGGTGCTGTTGACCTTGTCAGTTGCCGTGGGTGACTGTCACACCAAGAAGCCACCATGGGTACCCGGCTGTGGCCTGAGCCCACAGAGCATTCAGCTCTCACGAGTTTTCCCTGAATGTCCTCCTCTGTCCCAGGACCCACTGGAGATCTTCGTCTCCCGTCCCCTTGGGCTCCTCTGGGCTGGGACGTGTTCTCCGGCTCCTTGTCTTGATCTTGGTAGTTGTTAGGAAGGCAGACCGGGGTGCAAGGTCTCCGCTCAGCCCTCGGCCCTCCTGAGTTCTGCCAGCGTCTTCAGCTTAGTGTCCACAGGCGGGTCTCTGTCGTGTGCACATGTGTGTAGTCACCGATTACCGTGCTTGTGTAACACGTGTTCAGTGACCCCCGTGAGTCCCGTGAAGTGCTCCGGGAAGGCGGGCGCGGGACTCCCCAGGCCACAGGGACTTCGGGGCCTGGGAGTGGGGGGGTGGGCCTCACGCTGCAGGTGTGTCCTCAGGGCCCTCCCAGGGCGCCCCCTCACAGTACTCCAGCTACCAGCAAGGACAAGGACAGCAGTACGGGAGCTACAGAGCGTCTCAGACGGGCCCGGCCGCACAGCAGCGGCCTTACGGCTACGAGCAGGCAAGCTCTCCGCGTGATCCCCCAGCCCGGCCCACCCACGTGTCCATCACAGCCCGCCCCACCCATGTGTCCATCGCAGCCCCGCGGAGCCTTCTCTGGGGGCTCCCGAGTCCCTGTCCGTGGGCTCCTGAGAGCCTGGAAGGTTTATAAACTGCCTCTCCGTGTACTCGCCCTGGTCGGGCAGCTGGCTTTCCACGTCCCAAGCTCAGTGAGACTCGAGTCCCCTGAGCCGCGGAGCTCACACGTGCCCCGTGGGCTGCTGTCTGCCACGTGCCTGGGACACGGGGCTGCGCTTTCAGGGCTTGTGTCTCCTCGGACAGGCTGGAGGCTGTGCCGGGCCTGGACGGAGCCGGGCAGATAGGAGGAGGGGCAGGGGGCAGGGCTGGCCGGGAGCCTGTGGGGGAGCCCCCTCTGCTGAGAAAGCCGCTGCCCACCCTGCCTCCCAGGTCTGGGCAGAGCTGCCCACTTGCCTGGCTGGCCGCCGGCTTCCGTCCCGTACCCTGCGCGTGGGCTGGGGTGGACGCTTTTCCGTGGGACCAGAGGCGTCATCTCCCCGCGGTCTCTTGCAGGGCCAGTACGGAAACTACCAGCAGTGAGGGACGAGCGTTCTCGATGGCCCCTCGCAGTGGCTGCCCGTCAGGAGGGACCGGCCAGAGGCAGTCCTGATGAGCTGTGACCCGTGGTTGCCCCGTCACCCCACACAGCGTCGCGTGTGACGCCCGCACATTTCATGCTGGGTGTGTGCGGCACCGAGCGTGCACCAAGGCGCCAGGCCACGCTCTGGTGGCGACACACCCAGTGCTGTGTATAGTGTTGTGTGTCCGTGAGTGAGTGGAGGGCTGGCCCTGTCTTTGTCCCCCTCCTCGGTGTTTCTAGCTAGTGTTAGGGGTCTTCTCGTGCCCAGCGGTGGGACATCTACGCGACACCATAGTCCGTGAATTCATACAAACAAGCCTTCGGGTCTGACTCTCCTCGCAGTCACAACGTGGATTGTAAGCTTGTCTGTCGCTGGCCACCCGCCTCTGGACACCGTGGCTCGGCCCCTGATGGCCTCCTCTTCCTGAGCCTCGATGGGGCGGGCGGCCTTGTCTGCCTCTTCAGTCACTTTCTGTTACGCTGTAGAAAGACACACGCTTCACATGGAGAGGCCGTCAACGGTCATGTCCACAGCTCGCTCGTTACGCGCGTCCCACCCGTGTCTCTCGCCAATGCTGTCGATCCAAAATGTCACGTTGTTCTTTTTTAAAGTAAAGAGGGATCAATGACTGAGTTCCACACGCGAATCCGTGAAGGCGGCGTGTGCTTAGCCTGACCAGGGCGCGTGGTGGCACTGAAGGGACATGGGAAAAGGTCTCTGACGTTACTTTGGCTTTCGCCCTTGTGTATCCTGATGCTCGTTTCTGGGATTTGAATGTGTACCGCCCCCAATTCCAAATTCATCCTCTAAAATGTTGATGCCACGTTTTCCAGACAGTGGACACATTTGTTTTTTCCTCCAAGATCTGCTTGTTTAGGTCTCCAAGCAAGCGTTCCTTTTCTTTTCGGGATGTCTGAAATTCACGTCTCATTTTTAAAAAGAACCCCACTAACTTTACTGTGAAAAGGAAAGGTTTCATATAGAGAAATTTGAGTCACCTTTACATTCCGGGGACATTGAATCCTGTTTAAATTCTGTGCAAACATTAAAGACAGATCACTTGGATAAGTCTTCTGTTTCACTAATACTGACACTTTATTAACCTTTACTTGGATAGTAATATCAATATTTACTGTGAATCCTTTACAAACATCTTTAGATAAATGCTGACATAATTTCCAAGAACAACCAAGAAAATACGAAAATAACCAATTCTTGATACATCAGGTCTACTGGGATAGTTTATTTTGTAGGCATAAGGGTTTCAAAAGCCCGGAAGGCTGGTAAGGGCTTAATACACATCTATATTAAATTACTGAAATGGGAGTTCTTAACTGCTGAATGACACAGGCATTAACAATGTCATCTCCCCTGATTTTGTGGTTTTTACCCAACAATGCAAACTCAATCGGGGACTAAAATTTACCACTAAAAATGTTAAACATTGTAGATTAACTGTGAGAATAGTTTATTTTTATTCTTTGCCATTCTGGGAATATGCCTTCTATGTGTAAGTGGTTTTTTGGGTTTTTTTTGTTAAGTGCTGTATTAATATTTTTTGAAAGAAAAAGACACTTAAAAGTTATCCTGAAACTTCGATCTGAAATGTCTTACATTAAGAATTTCTTGAATGTTGTGTATATATTTTAAAAAGCACTTTGTGAAATAGTTTATACATTTATTTCCTAATTTATACATGATTTTTTTTGGTGTTAATATATTTAATGATGAATAACAGAATGTTTATTTAATGTGTTGTCTGTCTTTACGTCTTGTCGCGGGGGGGCTTTGCGGGGAGACCGGGAAGCCGGCGCCCCTGCCCCCCGCTGGTCGGCGGCTCCCAGCGCGGTGTGAATTCGGAGAGCGCCGGGCACCGCTTCCGCGCATGCTGAGACCCACGCGGGTTCGCGAAAGCGCGTGGCCCGCTGGGGCTGCGGCTGAGCCGAGCGCAGCTCTGGACGGAACCGATGCCGAGGACTCGGGGCTCGTCGCGTCCAGGGAACCCCGGCCGGGACCCGGGCCGGGAGGAGCGCCGTTCCCGTGACCCGTGTGCGTGGAGCTGGTCACGCGTCTGGGCGGCGCGCGCAGACTTTGAAACACATCTTCGTGGGTTTTGCTTTGCTTTTCCGTCGGCAGATTGTTTATGCTCGGAGTGTAACCAATAAACCGGTTCTTCCACCGCCACCCTGCAGACTGCGTCTCCCGGGGCTGCGGGGACGCGTGACAACCTGGGCCCGGGCCCCGGTGCCGGGGGACCCCGCGCCGGGGCTGCGACGGAGACAGTGACGCCGCCGTCACGCCGTCCACAGCCAGAGTCGGGGGGCCCGGGGGGTCACCTGAGCCGGCCCCCCAGGGGCGCAGGACGGCGGGAGGCGGCGGGGACCCCGGCCCGCGGCCTCGCTCCCGGCTCCCGACGACGCGCCCTCGCGCGCCTGCGCACGGCGGCGGGCCTGAGTGGGCGGGGCGGGGCGACCCCGGAAGCAGTCCGCCGCCCCGGAAGTGGTTGCCGTTCCGAGGTGGGTGAGTGCGGGCGCGCGGGCCGCGGCCTCGGGGGACCCGGGGGGGACAAAGGGGGCCGGAGGCGGGGCCGGCGGGCCGAGCCGGCGACCTGCCACCCGTCACCTCGTGGGACGGGACGGCCGCCGGGGGCGTGGGCGGCTCGCGCGTGCGCACCAGCGGGTTCGCCCCGGGCCCGGGGCAGCGGGCGGAGCGCCCCCCGGCCCCGAGCGTGCAGCCCGGTGAAGCCGTTCAGACGCGCACCCAGCGTCTTCGTTGCGGTTCCTTATCATCGAGCATATAGACGCCTTCTGATCAGCGCTCCATAGAGACCAAGAGTCTTGTCATCGTCGCGCATTTGGAGCTGTGGACACGGCAGCGTTGCTCCCACGGGCGCGGGTGGGAGTTGGGGCGTCCGGTTCGCCCCGCTGTTGTAAAGGAGACGCCCCCCGGGTGAGCTCGGAAGCGGAACGGAGCCCCGGGCCCTTCCCAGCGCAGGTCCGCCCTCGGGGAGGCGTGCGGGCCCCGCGGACGTGCGGGAGGTGACGGGGTTGAGACTCGGTTCCCTTGGAGCTGCCTTGGAATGTGGTGCTGGGTGGGCGCCTCCCCGGAGGGCGCTGGCCGTGCAGGGCAGGTGCCGCCCTGGGCCTGAGGCAGCGGGCATCGCCGTGGGGTGCGCAGGTGACCCCGCGCCTGGGAGTCTTAGTCTCTGCAGCTTTAAAATGGGCGTAAAAAACGTAAGGGAGGAAAAGCCGGGAGGGCTCCGTGGGTTAAGCAATCGCTTTGCAGCCCCAGGGACCCAGGATCAAACCCCGGCCCCAGCTGTGCAGACCCAGGATCAAACCCCAGCCCCTGGGACCCAGGATCAAACCCCGGCCCCGGGGACCCAGGATCAAACCCTGGCCCCGGGGGCCCCCGGGGACCCAGGATCAAACCCCGGCCCCGGGGACCCAGGATCAAACCCCCGGCCTGTGCGGACCCATATGCTGAACTGGGGTGAGCTTCCCATGCGGGAGGCCCCCAGTTCGGTTCTGGCCCCTGGCTCTGGTGGGCGTTCCTCCCGTGGGGGAGGACCCCTGCCCAGTTCCCACCCTGCACGGCCCCAACCCACCTGTGTGGAATGAAACCATGTTGAAAACTTGAGGAACGACTGTGGAGACTGCTCGGGGCCCTCCCCTTCACTCTGTCTCTGTCAAAAACAGTAAAATAAATCTTAAACAAACGTAAGGGTTAGGAGTCGTGCCTCCTCACGTCCGGATAACCCAGGGGCTTATAAAGGTGCTGTTTACAGGGAGCATGTAGGGAGACCCATGCTCCACCTGGAGCAGTGGATTTGCTTCTTCCCCCTCGACACTGTCTAAATAAGAAACGTCCACACCTGTAGGGAATTGCTCCGTGTTTACTTGAGCCACACCGATAACACTTGCTGGGAAGCAAGATCTCAGGATGCTCCGGAGAAAGGCAGTTTTGTAGCTTATTTTATACATTAGAGTTGGAGGAGACAGAAGGCAGGGCACATGGAATTCATTGGTGGTAGATTGAAGGGGGCGGGAGAAAGCAAAACCGGGCAATCTCCGGGTTGCATATAAAGTAAAACAGAGAGACAGACTGGTGGGTACGGGATAGTTCCTGGTTAACATTCGCAGCACACACACATGGGATGCAGGGGAACAAGACAACAGTGAGGGGCCTGTGGTCTCGGGCTCTGGTGCAATGGGTTGAGCCCTGAGAGATCTGGAAAAAGAGATGACTGACATGTCCAAGGTATGTTATCTTAGGTGCACAGTGACAGTAGACAGGCTCACTGCCTTTAGAGGTTTTTGTCAAGCTACAGGCCTAGCACTTGGCTTCCCACCCTGACCTGCTTTTAGTTAGGAGTTTTTAGGTCCAGGCCGTCGTATGGGGTTCCTTAGGTCTGAGTTTATGGGGCCCACCATGCTGGCCGCCCTGAGCTTGTCAGGTTCAGTGTGTGGTGGGGTTGTGACTTCCCTGCTCCCCTCTGGTCCCTGGACCAAAGGTCGCACCCCAGCCAAGGAAGCCCTGCCCATACCGCCTGCAGCTGCCCCGCCCCTCCCCTCATCTCTTGACTTCGTGGATGGAAAAGAGGCCGCACACTGAACAGATAAGAACTTCCACAGACCGGGAGAGCTGAGGTTGGCACTGGAGAGCCATGACCCTAAAAGCAGTGTTGTCCAAGGTGCAGCCCTTGCCATGTGTCGTGCTGCTTTTTAAGGCCCGTCCCAGAGTCAGGAAGTCTATCCGACTGACCAGGGCTGTCACCGCCGGCCCACCTCCTCTGTTCTGCCGGCCCAGGCCCTGTACATGGACACGGCGGAAGGAACTTGAGGTCGCTGTTTAACCCTTCTGGTGCGACAGGGCGAAAAGTGCGGCGGGCCAATATATAGGCTCATACATCGACCATTAAATTACCTTCGCGTTCCTCGCTGGTACCGCTGGCAGAAGGTAGCACTAAGAGGGCTGAGTTCCCACCGCGCAGGACAGACCCAGCTGGCCGGTAGGACTTCTGTGCCAATGGCAATGTTCTCATCTGTGCCCCCCACCATGGTACCCCACTATGGTACCCACTACGGTACCCCACTACGGTGCTTACCGCACTGGAAATTCGCCTTGGGGGACTTTTTTTAAACGTCCAACGAATTTGGGCTTCAGATTCACAGTGGCCAGTGGAGTCCTTAGAAGAGGTCGCACCGGAAAGGAAGATCAAGAGCAAGTAGTGGTGTGAAAGGAAGTTGACTGTCCGCCTAGCAGCAGGGCCGGGCCGGGAAGGCCGGTTTCCAGCACCCGCGTGGATGGCACAGCTTCCCCGCAGGCTTAGCCGCGATGTGCTGGTGAGCCGTGTTTATCCTGTCGCCCCGTTTGCACCCTCCCCTCCTCGGGCACCCTGTCGGTCATTCCACCAGCTCGCCTCAGTTTCCTCATTTGCTTTACAGAGTTGTTAGGAGGACTAAAGTTAGTCCCTGGAAAATACCAAGAACACTATCTTGCAAATAGTGAGGCAGAAATCTTAAATATTTGCTGCTAAACGTATTATTTCCAGGAGCTTTTTGGAACTGGGACTGTCTCCTTAACTTCATTTTCCAGTTGTTTGGGGCTCGTATGTAAGAAAATGGATTTTCTGTGTGACCTTGTAACCTGCCACCTTGCTCAGTTCACTGATGAATTCTAACTACGTTTTGTAGATTTCTGTGCAAATGGTCAGACCTGCAGTTTCACGCCTCCTTTTATTGTAAGTTCTGTATCACAGTGTCCAGAAGACTGTTGCGCCCACCCATGTGCCGGCCACAGCCGTGGGTACCGGTGCCCCTCCTCCATCTCAGCAGGAGCAGCGCCGGGGTCTCTGGGGGCCTTTTGCAGACGCCCTGTGGCAGGTTGGAGCCGTCCTCTCTCAGCCTGTGGCAGGTGCTGGGTGGGGTTGTGACTGCTGGGGACCCTCATGTCCAAGGATCACTCTTCTCTGTTGGTCATGGGGGGTGATCTTTCTGGACCACTGGACTCAGTGGACTCGGCTTCTTCGGGGACACTTTGCATCTGTATTCACAAGGACTGTGGGCTCTCATTTCCTTTTCTGTAACGTCAGGTTTAGGGACTGGGGCTTCACCGCCTCCTAAAGTGGAGTGCATAGGGTCGTGGTCTTACTTCCGCTGTTTCCTGAGGGATTGCAGTTATTTCTTCCTTGAATGTTTGATAGGATTTACCAGTAAGACTGCCTGAGTCTGTAGAGTTTTCTCTTGGAAATGTCAACTTCCAAATTCGACTTTCTAAGTAGCTAGAGGGCGATTTGGATTTTCCTTCTGTGTTCATTTGGTAAGTTGCATCTTTTGCGAATATGTGCGTTTTGTGTAAGTTGCTGAGTTGTTGGCCTCAAGTTGTTTGTAGAGTGCTCTTACCCCCAGATGTCCACAGGATGTGTGGTGCTGGCGCTTTAATTCCTGACATTGGTGACCTGTGTCCCTGTACCTCCCTGACCACTCTAGCAGGGGGGTTGCTTATATTTTCAGGGGGCCAGTTTTGGGCTATGGTATGTTTTCCATTGTTGGTTTTCTGTCTTGTTTATTTGTGCTCTGTATCGTTTCCTTCCTTCTCTTTACTTTGCTTTTCTCTTTCTTGATTTGGAATCTTACTCAATTGATATTAGATCTTTCTTTATAGAAGAATACAGAGCTACGGTAGTCCCACCTTGTTCGGTTACCAACAGTCAACTGATGTTCACAAATACTAAATGGAAAATTCCAGAAATAAACAATTTATGTTTTAAATTGCATGCTGTTCAGAGTAGTACCGTATTTTCCGGCGTATAAGATGACCCCCTAATTTTACAGTTAAAGCATAGGTTTAGGCCTATATTCGCTGTATAAGACGACCCCCCACTTCCGAGGCTGTAGTCTTATACAGCGAATATAGGCCTAAACCTATGTTTTAACTGTAAAATTAGGGGGTCGTCTTATACGCCGGAAAATACGGTAATGAAATCCCGCGTCTCCAGCTCAGTCCTGACCAGGAGGAGACTCATGCTCTGTGTCCAGCGTCTCCACTTGGTGCCCATTAGTCACTTAGTAGCTGCCTCAGGTATCAGAAGCCAGATGCATATAATTTTCAGGACAGTGTATTGACACAGTTCTTTGTTATTGTTGTGAATCCCTCACTGCCTACTTTGTTACCTTAAGTATAGTATGCAGGGGTTGTTATTCTCTATTGTTTCAGGCATCTACTGGGCCTCTTGAAATGTATCCCTGTGGATAAAGGGGTGGGGGAGGTGGAGACTGTGTGAGTTTCTCTCTAAGCACTACTTGGACTACACCCCATTCATTTTGGTTTGTTGTACTTTCATTAGCATTCAGTTCAAAATACTTTCTGGTTTCTGTTCTGATTTTTTCTTTTACCTGTTGGATTATTTAGAAGAGTGTTGCTTAATTTCCAACTTGACCATTCACACTGTACAAGGTAACACAATAGCATTTGAGTAAATGGGCACTTTTATTTTTAAGGGATTTTGAGTTGAGGCTCAGATTTCCTTTTTAATATTTTCATTTCACAGCTATTTGGTATTTCATAGGGGACTCTGTCCAGTGTTGTGGGAGATTTAATGACTCGGGTCCTTTGTGCACAAGTCTTGCTCCCAAAGTAGTATACAGGCTGATAGGGGCAGATGAGTCCTCATCTAGGGTCCTAAGTGGTGAGTGACATGGGATAGTCATAGCCATCAGCTTACTCATTTGTTACAAAAACATATGTCCAAAAAAAAATTTTTTTTTTTTAAAGATTTATTTTATTGGTTTTGACAGGGACAGAGAGAAGCGGGAGGGCCCAGAGCAGTTTCCACAGTTGTAAGGCATCAGTTTTCTACATGGTTTCATTCCACTCAGGTGGGCAGGGACTGCCCACATTGGGAACCAGGTTGGGGGCTCCTGCATGGGAAACACACGCCCTTGAGCCAGGGGCCAAATGGGGGTTGGGGGTCGGAGGGGGAGAACCAAACTGGGGGCCTCCCACATGGGAAGGACACCCTAGTTCAGCATATGGGTCTGCATGAGCCGGGCCCAGGATGCGATCCTCAGTCCCCAGGGCTGCAAAGCGAGCACTCAACCCGCTGAGCCCTCTGGGCTTCCCAACATACGTCAAGTTTTTAGTGTGTTTGATGTGCAGGTTTAAACCAGGTGCCTTATTTTGTCTGTTTGACTTTTGTCAGGGAGCCATGATGCCTTCGCAGCATTTCTGGGCAGGATGGCGGGCCGTGGGCACTGGCCTCGGGCACAGGGCTCTGCCCGCACGCCTGCTCCTCGGGCTGGGCCAGCACCCTGCCAGGCTGCTCTCAGTCAGCTGTGTGGACTGCGCCAGGAACCAGGAACCCTCCGGAAAGAAAGTGCTCTCAGAGAAGAAGCTGGTGAGACTGCTGATGGGGGGGGGGCCTGCCTGCAGCTTCCCTCTGAAGGCACAGGCTCCTTTCAGTCCTCACTGTCTTGTCTTTGTTTGTCCTGATTACATTATTGACTGCACACAATAGCACAGGTCCTGAGATGATGAGATGAAACGAAGGCGGGGGGCCTGCGTGCACGTGCATGTGCTGGACGCGGAGCATCCGGTACAGATGGGCCTTACGTGAAAACACAATAATGCCTAATTAAATTCAGGAAAAGACGGGATTATGACCCACTTCATTTCTTCCAAAGTGGGGGCTTCCGGTTACGCGGGGCTTCCGCCTGGGGGTGCCTCTTCATGGGACGGAGCACTTGAACCCGAGCTGATCTTCCCGGGAGCGTGCCGTGTGCACTTTTTCCTGTCAGGTTGACGGGTTGTGTTGGCAGACAGCGAAATCATGCTGTTTTTCAGCTACTAATTCACGGTTCTTCCCTGTGGTGGTGCTAGAGCATCTAAACTCTGTGTGTTTTCTTTAAAAAGCAAAAGGTCTGCTTGGGGAGTAGTGGGTGGAGATGCAGGTGCCCTGGGGCCGGGGGGTCATGTGGGGGCCCCTCTGCACCTTGTAGGAGGGGCGGCCCCCAGGGCTGCACGTCTTGGGGGTGTGGCACCCTAGTGCCATGCCCTGGTGTCTCGGGGTGCTGACTTCTGTCACGTGAGCTAACGTGTACCAGAGAGCAACCTGCTTTCGCGAGACTGCACCTTCCTTAGGGCCCTGAGAGGAGCTCGCTGTCAGCGCAGCGGCTCAGTCTGCGCTGCTCCCAGGGAAACCAAGCCCTGCTCAGCCCGGCTGCAGAAGTCGCCCCGCCCTCCCCCCCAGCTGCGTGACGCCCCTCCACGCACCTCACATCTCATGCTCCTTCCTGTCCTGAGGAACGAGAACTTTCTGCTTGCAAAGACCGGGAGTCCCAGTCGTGTTCTAGTGGGAAGAAGCTGGAAAGACACTTTAGAGAACGTTCGCGGCCTTTTGTGGGGTTGGAAGCGCTGCGTCCATACTGAGCGCGGGGTCCACACTGCCCACCGCCCACATTGCTGGCTTCCCTTTGCCGCAGACGGCGACCTGTGGGGACTGGTCCTCACAGTGCATTTCAGGAGTGATCAGCCTAGCGTGTGAGATCATTAACGTCTCGTTTCAAAGCTCGTCCCGGGGAGGAAGGGTGCGTTCAGAACGGCTGCTCGGCTTGTGGGTGACGGCCCAGCCTGCTGTGCTTTCTGCAGAAAAGGCATTTTGTGGACCGGCGCCGGCTGCTGGTGCGAGGGGGCCGCGGGGGCGACGGGCTGAGCTGCTTCCACAGCGAGCCCCGCAAGGAGTTCGGAGGCCCCGATGGCGGCGACGGAGGCAGTGGTGGCCACGTCGTTCTGAGAGGCACGTGCTCAGGGGGCCCCGTGTTCACGCCCTTTCCTGATGGGAATTTAAATTCAGAAACTGACAGATGGGCATCATTCCTGTGACATTCTGTGGGGGTTACATTTAAATGATGTCCCACAGCCCAGCTTTCACGGTGAGTTTTTAATTCCAGGAACACAAAGACAGTCGGGGAACCTAACGTCCTGTAAGGCTCCCCGCAGGCGCCGGTTCCGTGCAGCGCCCTGGCCGCAGCCGCAGGGCCAAGGGGGCCTCGCGAGCCACCCAGCACCCGGTTACACGCCTCTGTTTTTAAACCGATGGCATGATGGGAAATTCTGAATTTTTGTTTTGTTTAGAGATTTTTTTTTTTAAATATATTTTTATTTATTTATTTTGACAGAGAGAGAGAGAGAGAGAGAGATACAGAGACAGAGAGAGAACTGAACTGGGGGAGCTCCCAGTTCAGCACATGGTTCCGCACGGGCCGGGGCTGGGATTCGATCCTCGGTCCCCGGCGCTGCAAAGCGAGCGCCCAACCCACTGAGCCATCCCGGCTTCCCCTTGTTTTGAGATTTATTTTATTGTTTTGGACACAGACAGAGAGAAGGGGGAGGGCAGAGCAGTCTCCATAGTTGTACATCATCTGTTTTTGACATGGTTTCGTTCCACACAGGTGGGTGGGGGCCGTGCAGGGTGGGAACTGGGCCGGGGGTCTCCTGCATGGGAAGCTCACCCCAGTTCAGCACATGGGTCCACACGGGCCGGGGCCGGGATTTGATCCTCAGTCCCCAGGGCTGCAAGACGTGTGTTTAACCCGGTGAGCCATCCGGCTTCCCCTAGAAACTGCAGTCGTTTTTGAGGGAAGGTAAGAGTTTAGCTTTTTAAAATAGCACGTTTCCAGTTTTAGTGACTTGGGCTACATATTTGTTCAGCGTTTCACTGAGCAGCTGGACGTCCATAAACTGGACAGCAGAAGGTTAACGTGCAGACGATTCTGCATTTGACACGAGGAACATGAGGTTCTTGTCTGGCTTCCAGTTGACCAGCATGTCAAGTCACTGGCGTCAGTCCCGTCGCAGTGTCGGGGTTGTGATGGAGAAGATGGTGGCAGGAAGAACTGCTTTGGGCGGAACGGCGCTGTGCTCTATGTCCCGGTAAGTGCGCCGGTTTCGGGCCCCCATCTCTGAGCTGTGGTCTAGGGGGGCCCCTTGGCTGACCCACACGCCCTTCCCGCAGAGCAAGCCCTGGGCCAACGTTGCACTGATTTTATGCCGCGCGCATGTGGGGCCGGCTCCCCACAGCACGCGGTCGTTATGCTGCAAAGGACAAGCCAGGGCCTGCTCCCCTCTGGGCGTCTCCTCTGAGCCCAGCTCCCTCCTCCCGGTTAGCACGGCGGCTTCTGAGGCTTCACTCACCTCATGTCTTAGACACACTGAAAAAGCCCCCTGTGCAGCTTGTAAGGGTGTCACCAGCCCCATAAAACCCTTTGAGGACGGCGGCCATTCTACTGGTGCTCTGTGGCCCCTCCGCCACACCCCTGCGACCTGGGCAGGTATGCCAGGCCCCAGCCACTGTCCCCTCCACCGCACCCCTGCTGAGCTGCGCAGGTGCACCCGGCCCCGGTCCCTACCACACCCCTGCTGAACTGTGCGGCTGCACCCAGTCCTGGTCCCGACCACACCCCTGCTGAGCTGCGCAGCTGCACCCGGCTGGCCACTGTGCCCAAGCTTCCGCTTTGCACTACAAACACTGTCCTGCTTTGCAGGTCCCCATGGGCACCCTGGTGAAGGAGGGCAGCGAAGTTCTGGCTGACCTGTCGCGCCCGGGTGACGAGTACGTGGCTGCTCTGGGCGGGGCAGGAGGACAGGGCAACCGCTTTTTCCTGGCCAACGACAACCGCGCGCCCATGACCTCTACGCCCGGGCAGCCTGGGCAGGAGCGGGTCCTCGTCCTGGAGCTCAAGACCATGGCCCACGCAGGGATGGTGGGTGCCCCTGAGCCGGCGGGAGGGGCCGTCACCCACTGAGCTGCGGGAAACCTGCTGCCCAGCCAGCGTCCTGTGACCTGGACCAGGAGCTGTGAACTTGGCAGCCTGAGGACAGTGGTGTCCCCCTTGTCTTCCAGGTCGGAATCCCCAATGCGGGCAAGTCCTCGCTGCTCCGCGCCATCTCGAATGCGAAGCCCGCCGTGGCCGCCTACCCGTTCACAACCCTGAGCCCCCACGTCGGCATCGTGCACTATGAGGACCACCAGCAAATAGCAGGTGCACCTCCCGAGCTCTGCCCGGAGCCTGGGGTCCTGCGAGCACTCGGGAGGCCCAGGTGCAGGTTCCTGGGCGCGGCGGGCGGTGTTTCTCTAGCTGCAGTCAGCAGTGGGGCGAGGTGTGCCCCCCGCCCCACTGGGCGTGTGTGCGAGTGAGACCACCCCTCTCTCTGGCTTTATTCTCCTTCCTGTGTGGAGACTCGGCCGCTGCAGTCACCGAGACAGCATGTGACTAACAGCTGTGCCCGTGTCCTGTGAGAGAAGGGAACTCCCCGGAAGGCGACGTGCTCATTAAACCAGTGATCCTGCTGCTCGCCCCGCCTTGTGTGCAGAGTCCTCTGTGACCACTGCCATCAGTGGTCAGTCACTCGTAGGGAACAGGAAGCCATGTCCGCCCTTTAAGTCCATTCTGAAGCCAGAAAGACTGGAAGGTGTGAGTCCAGGGAAGGGATGCTTCTCGTCAGACCCATCTGTCACCAGGCCTGTCACCCAGACACCTCGGTGTTTGTAGATCCCAGAACTGATGTGCCCCAAGCGGCAGTTGGCCTCGTGAGTCACCGAGGCGGTTAAGGAGTTCCCTGAGAGGGAGGCCTTGGCCTCAGCCCGGGCCGCTCTGTCTCCCGCAGTGGCCGACGTGCCGGGCATCGTCCGGGGCGCGCACCGGAACCGGGGCCTGGGGCTGGCCTTCCTGCGGCACCTGGAGCGCTGCGGCTGCCTGCTCTACGTGCTGGACCTCTCACTGCCGGAGCCCTGGACGCAGCTGCGGGACCTGAAGCGCGAGCTGGAGCAGTACCAGCCGGGCCTGTCTGCCCGGCCACACGCCGTGGTCGCCAACAAGGTCGACCTCCCTGAGGCGCGAGCCAACCTGCCCGCGCTGCAGGCCCGCCTGGGCCGCACAGCCATCGCGCTGTCGGCCACCACCGGGGAGAACCTGGAGGAGCTGCTGCAGCGTCTCAAGGAGCTTCATGACGCACACGCGGCCACCATGCTGCGGTGGTAGCGGCTCAGCCTGCCGGTCCCGCGGCTGCACAGCCAGCTCCCCTCACAGCCACACGGCTGCACGGCTGGCTCCCCTCACAGCCGCACGGCCGGCTCCCGGGCCCCCGCACTGCTTACGTGCACCGGCGTGTGCTAAGTGCTCTGACTCAGGGACCACGCTGCACGTGCAGGAAGCAGCCCTGCAGGCGATGCCTGGGTGTCAGGCTGTCTCTAAGCCGTGGCCGCACATGATCCGCTGTCCCAGGTAGACCTGCGGCTCCACCACTGTCCCCACACCTGCGGAGCAGCGGTTTCTGCAGGATGTTCTGTCTGCAGGCGCCATGCTCTGCTCAGATGCTGCCGTCTGAAGGAAGTGGTGAGGGCGCCCCTCCCCCGTCCCCAGGCTGCACCAGCTCCGGAGCCGATGGCTTCACGACTGAACGCACCCAATATCCGACCCGGCGGCGTCTGCTCAGCCCGTGACTGGCTGAGGGTGGCCAGGCGAGGAGAGGAAATGCTGGGCCGCGTCCACACAACGCTGTTCCCGCCGCTCCCAGCAAAGTCACCAGAGCCTTTGTTCACCAAATAAAGTCACTCCTGACCTGTTCCTGAGGCCCATGGGGGCGAGTGAGGGGATGGGCAGCGTCCTGGGCAGCGTGCCCCCAGCACATGGGGCTGGGCCTGGTGTCCCACCGGCGGTCACAGCGAATTACCCACAGCCTTTGGTCTGTCACCGAGCTCTGGGGCCGGGTCTCTGCTGTCCCTGCAGGCTCCCCAGCAGCCCGAGCAGGGGGCCACGTGGAGAGCGTGAGCGATGGGGGCCGCAGTGGGGGGCATGGAGGTTCCTCCGATGAAGGTGGTGCCTCGAAGGCCCTCTGCCTGCCATGGGCGCCTCCTGTCCCCGCCTGGCCCGGCCACACAGGTGCTGGGACACGGGAGGCCGCGTGCTCGCTCTCAGGAAGCAGTGGCAGGGACTGCGCGGCGTGTGATGCGGTGGCAGTGGCCTCGCTGTGCTCCCTCCGCGGGGGTGGGGCTGGCCGGCAACCTGCCTTACAAGCTGCGGGCCCCTGAGCCGCCCCTGGAAGCTTCCGGGCCTCGAAGCTTTCCTGCGCCCCGTGCAGGGCCGGCCTGTGGCCCAGCCGGGCTCCAAAGATGGTCCAGCACTTAAAGCGCAAGCGCTTCACGGCCACCGGCTTGGACGTGTCTGACTTTGGGAACCGGTGTGACGAGGGTCGCAGGCATGTTTTTAGCCCCAGTGCAGTTCCCGCGAGGTCACCGCCTCCCTCCTTTCTCTTGAAGGGCAGCCCCCACCCCTGTGTGTGTGTGTGTGTGGTGTGTGACAGACTTCACACCGAGGCAGCAGCCCTGGACGCCCCTGCGTCCCTGTGGGGGCCCAGCCACCACACCCTGTGCTCACCCCGAGCCCGTGAGGGAGGATGGGCAGAGGGGGCCCCCTGGGCAGCACCTGTGTGAGCCCTGCCTGCTGGGCGGTGAGGCCCGGGGGCCTCCATCACATGAGCACAGCACTGACCACTGGGCACAGTTGGGCGTCAGGGCAGCCCCAGCAACAACGGGCAGGGGGCTGGGGCCCCAGGCCAAATGCCTCTGTGGTGACTCCTGTGCCCACCACCCCACAGCCTGGTGGAGCCAGGAGCCTGGCCCCTTGGGCCCCTGGGACGGAGCGGGAGACGGCTGGTGTCCCGTAGGCAACGGCTTCCGTCCCAGCCTCCACAGACCAGGCCCTGCCCCGGGCCTCAGTCTCCCCTGCAGGCACGCTGACTCGGGCCTGTGCCCCCATCTCCCCCAGTCCTGATGAGCAGTGGGGGCTCCTGTGCACGCCAGGATGTGTCTGCAGGGCAGCGCTCCCCATTGTGCCCCATGAGGGGCACACAGTGGAGCAGAGGGTGGGGTCCCGGCCCCCACCGACCGCTGTGTGTGCAGCATGAGGCGAGCCGCTCGGCTCTGGCTTCTGCAGAGTGGAGAGCGTGTGCACCCTCATGGGGTCCCCACAAGGGTGTGGGGTCCCCAGTAAGTGTGACTGGAAAGGCTGCACCCCAAGCCCAGTCACCAGGGTCAGGCTGGGATGGGGCACCAGGAGGCAGTGCCCCCCTGTAAATCCCAGGGCCCCAGAAGCCCTGAGTGAGCCGATCCCCGTCTTGTCACGGGCCTGGCTCCCCTGGGAGGTGTTCATTAGTGGCCTTTTGTGACAGGACTGGGGGTTCCCTGCATGGCACCCTGAGAACTTGGTGTCCCTTATCCCTGGCGGGGAAAAACCCTCACCTGTGCCTGGGGCCCAGTCGTGGTCCCCAGCCCCTGGCCCTCAGCCTCGCCAACCTGGCTACCGGGTGGCCCTGCCGGGAGCCAGGTCACCCGCCTGCACCCAGGGCAGAGCCCACCGCACCTGAGGCACCGCTGACCCACCCCCCCCCCAGCCTGGGCCCCTGCTGCCCCTCAGAGCCCCCGATCTGCCTCCCAGCAGCTGGCCTGGCACACGGTCGTGCTCACTGGACAGCGGCAGGGGATGGGGGTGGGCACCTGGCTGCCGCCCCAGGGCCCCGGCTTTGTCTCCCGGGTCGGATGCCAGGAGAAAGGCCCCCTGCAGCGTTTGTTTGCTGCAGGACGCCCCGATAGGCTGGGCAGCTCCCTCCTCCTCCATCCCCGGGCAGGAGCCGGGAGCAGCGATTCCCAGAGATTGAAGGCAAAATTGCTTGAAAGCCTGCGCTTTCATCCTCCAATTTGTAGCCATTTAGCAGGGCTGGGCGGAGGGACGCGAGGGCCCTGGCTGTGCTGTGGGCGAGCAGCCGCCTGCCCAGAGCCCGGGCTTTGTCCTCGATCCCAAAGCTCTGGGCTCGGGGACAACCGCCTGCCAGGGGTCAGGCCCGGTGGAGCGGGGCCCGCGGGGAGACGGGGCCCAAAGCGGGGGCCCTGGGGGGCGGGGGAGCAGGCGAGGGGTGTCAGCTGAGGGCTGGGAGGTTTTCGGGGGCGCTGAGACGCACAGCTGTGGGGAGGAGGGTTCGTGATGTTGAGTGTTGCCAGGAACAGCTCTGCCCGCCGGCTCTGACCTGACCTGACCTGCGTCTCACCACTGGACCCCGGGAAGAAGCCTGGGGTCAGAAGTCGGGGGGCAGGGGGCTGTCTGAGGGCGGGAGGGCCGGCCCTCGGGGCAGGAAAGGAGGGAGGCTTCCTGGAGGAGGCGGCATGGGGGGGCCTGTCGCCCCCCCCAAGCCTGGATCTCATGAGTTGGGCTGGTCTTGCCCCCTTTCCAGGGTGAGAGCCAGGGTCTGCACCCCCCACCCACAGAGCCATTGGGCCCCCTTGTCACCCTCAAGCCTTTGCCCAGAACGGCTCTCCCACCAGGGAATCCTCCCCTCCACCCCGGCCCCCAACGTGCCCGGGAAACTACCTGGTGGAAGGTCACGGCCAAGAGCTACGAGGACCCCGCCTCGGGGGCCAGGCAGGCGGCAGCGGGTAGGGTGACCCCCCTCCTGGGCAGGTGCGTGAGATCAGCATGGGGGGCACGTGCCCCACACCAGCACTAAATCCTGATAGGACAGCCGGGCCGCGTCTTCCCTGGATGGAGGCGCCCGGCCCAGCCCACTCGTCCCCAGGGGTCAGCACCATTAGAAAAATACACTTTACTGTGGACCTCGGGGTCTGCCGTCCAGGGAGGCGGGGGTGGGGGGACATGCATCGCACTGGGGTCCCTCCAGGCGCCCCCACCCTGGACGCTGCTGGCTGCGTGAGCCCCAACACCCGCACCCGCTGAGGCCCGTCGGGCGTGCCGCGTGTGCACCCAGCTGGAAGAGCAGCGTGCGGGACCCCGGCGGGGCCCCCGGGGGGCAGGGTGGGCACAGGCAGCTGGCACAGCTCAGCCGGAAGCGGCAGCCTGCGGCGGGAGGGCGTGGGAGCCCACACCTGCCAATCCAGCCCTGAGCTCCTCAGCAGCCTTGTCTCTTTGATTAAACATCCAAGGAACATCGAGTTCACGGATGTGTTTTCTTCTTCGTCTTCCTGCAACACCCGGAACAGAAGAGCAGAGAACAGCGGCGCGGTTCCCGGGGGGCCGCTCGGCACTTTGGGGGCAGAGAGAGTTGGCGGGGAGAGGGGTGCGGGAGCCCGGCTTAAGCGGGGGCGGGGGGCCGGCCGGAGCCGGGGCAGGTGTGTGCCCACAGGTGTGCGCACGTGCAGGGGGCAGGCTCAGGAAGCCTGGAGCGCTTTGGGAAGAACACGCAGCAGTTGTGCAAAGGGTGGGCACCCCCGTCTGTCACCCTGTCGGTGGGGGTGGGCGTCGAGGCCAGGGCCTCTGGATTGTCCCTCGCGGGGCGGAGCTAGAACTCGGGGGGCAGGGCGGGACACCCACACTCCGGTTCAGGCGGCCCCGGCCCGGCCGGCAGCCGGTCCAAGAGCAGCCGCGTGGCCCGGGGGGCCGACCGGGGGGCACCAGGGCCTCGGGGGGGGGGGCGGTGGCAGGAGCCCAGTGGGCCGCTCACTTCCAGCACGGCTCCAGGGAGCTGTGGGGCTGCACCTTCAGCTTGTGGGGACACAGCAGCTTGGTGAAGGCGCGGCGGAAGCTGTAATGGCACAGCGGGTAGAGCACAGGGTTCACCGCAGAGTTGGCCCACAGCAGCCAGAAGGAGGCCTCGTACCAGACGTCGGGGACGCAGCGGCCGTGGCAGGCGGCGCGGATGATCATCAGCAGCGTGTAGGGCGCCCAGCAGAGCCCGAAGATGCTCACGATGACGGCCAGCGACTTGGCCACCTTCTTGTCCCGCGACAGCCGGAAGCGCTGCGTGATGCCCTGGGACACCATCCGCACGCGCTTCTCCAGCGACGCCGAGGACGCCGAGGGCTTGGAGCCCCTCTTGAGCGAGCGCGGCCGCTCGGCGCCCCGAGACGAGCTGCCGGAGCTGGAGGTGGGCGAGGCCGCGCTGCCCCCCGGGGCCGCCTCCCCGGCCTCGGCGCCCCCGTGGCCCCCGGGCCAGCAGCCCCGCGCGGCCCCCGGAGGGGAGGCCGGGGGCTCGGCCGCCTCGCGCGCCCCGCCCAGCCGGTCCCGCGTGCGCCTCTGGATGTTCAGGTAGATGCTGAGGTTGAAGAAGGTGACGCTGAGGAAGGGCGTGAAGAACTCCAGGGTGGACGCCGTGATGAGGAAGTACCAGTTGTGCAGGAACTCGGCGTAGCAGTGGCCCTCGGGGAGGGAGCTGCCGCCGGACAGGTGCTCCCAGCTCAGGATGGCCGGCCCGTAGAGCAGGAAGGCCAGCACCCACACCAGCACCATCTTCCACACGGCCCGCCGAGTGTCGCCCTGCTGGGCCCGGTAGGACACCTGCCGGGGGACGGCCCGGGTCAGCCGGGGGAAGGGCCGGGTCGGCCGGGGGAAGGGCCGGGTCGGCCGGGGGAAGGGCAGGGTCGGCCGGGGGAAGGGCCGGGTCGGCCGGGGGACGGCCCGGGTCGGCCGGGGGACGGCCCGGGTCGGCCGGGGGAAGGGCCGGGTCAGCCGCTGCCACCACAAGGGAGCTCCCGGCAGCCTCTGCGCCTCCCCTGCCCCCCGGGCCACCCTGCGCTGCTCCCCCTTTCCCGCCCCCTCCCCACGAATCCTGTCACACGGCCCTCGATCATCCCCTCCGGTGCTGAGCTCCCCCGAGGGTGCCCGTCACGGGCGAGAACCCACAGCGTGCCAGGCTCAGGTACGGGGTCACGCCCTCCTCACAACAGCCCTGCCGACCTCCCCGCGGCTCAGGGAGGGAAGAGCAGGTGGGTCGGCTCAGGGGGCAGGGCCGGGCGGCTGGGACCCTGAACCCAGGCTCCGTGCACTCCGACCCCCAGCCTCTCCGGACCGGGGCCCGTTGGGGCACCCGGTAAAGCCATCGCGAGGACCGCGCGGCACAGAGAGGCGCTGACCAAAGAAGCCGGGCAGTCCAGGGCCCCTAACTCATGGTGGCCACGCAGGTCAAGGGACGTTTGTGGGGCCAGGAGCCAACGCCTGTCTTCCTGGGGTGCACACCTGAATGTGGGGTGCGGGGCACCCAGGGCCACTGGCCCAGACCCTGCCCTGGACGCCCCCTCCCTTCAGGACTACCGTGCCCCCACCGGCCCCGGGACCTGGAGGCCGGGCATGTCCTGTGCGGGGGGCCAAGCTCAGCTGGCACTGCCCACAACTCAGGGGTGGCCTGTCCCCCGCCCGGTGCCTCCCTGGGCCACCCCTGCCCCCCTCCCCAGGCGGGGGCGCCCCAGACTCACGGCGCGGGTGACGGACAGGAAGCGGTCGTAGCTGATGAGCACGATGTTGAAGACGGACGAGGTGCAGAGCAGGTAATCCACCACCAGCCACAGCTTGCAGAGGCCCCGGCCGAAGGGCCAGCGGCCGGTCAGCACGTAGGGCACGTACAGCGGGATGCAGAAGGCCCCTGCGGGCGGCAAGGCCACAGTGGGGAGGGGCCTGGGGCGCACCCACTCCGCCCCAGCCCCCAACCCACCAGCGTCCCCGGGACTTGGGGACAGGAGGGGAGAGTGTGTGGGGACCGGTGGGGACCACGAGTCCCTGGGGGGCCTGCGCTCTGTCCGTCCCAGGCTGCTGTCCAGCCCTCCCGGCGCCCAGAAGGAGAAGGGAGAAGGCGCCCCTGTCCTCCCGCCGGCTGCACCCCAGCGGCCCCGGGACTTGGGGACAGGGGGGAAGAGCGTGTGGGGACCGGCGGGGACCACGAGTCCCTGGGGGGCCTGCGCTCTGTCCGTCCCAGGCTGCTGTCCAGCCCTCCCGGCGCCCAGAAGGAGAAGGGAGAAGGCGCCCCTGTCCCCCCGCCGGCTGCACCCCAGCGGCCCCGGGGCGCTCAGCCGCTCCCACCGCCCGCCCGGCTCGGAGCGCCTGGCAGACGCACCAACAGGTGTCTGGGGCGCGGGACGTGGCCACGGCCCCCCGAGTCCCGGACGCCCCCTCCCCAGGCAGGCCCCGCCGGCGCCGGCGCGCACGCGAGCCAGGCCGGGGCCCGCGGGCCGGGGCGCGGGCGGCGGCTTTACCCACGAGGAAGTCGGACACGGCGAGGTTGAGCAGGAAGAAGTTGTTCTGGGTGCGCAGGCTGGAGTCGGCCACGAAGGCCAGCATGACCAGCGCGTTGCCCAGCACGGTGCCCACGATGAGCAGCGCCATGAGCGCGGCCAGCACCGCGGTCCAGGCGGCCGAGAAGCCGCGCGCCCCGCCCGCCTCGCCCGACAGCGCCCCCGACGCGTTCAGCGGCCCGGCGGCCGGCGCGCGCTCCATGGCCTCGGCGGCTCACGCGGCCCCGGGGCGCGGGGTCGGCCGGCCCGGGGGGGCGCCCGCGCGGGCGCCTGGGGGGCTCGGCGGCCTCGGGGCGCCGCCGGGTTCCGCGCGGGGCGCCCGGCGCATGGTCCGCGGGCGCCCGGGAGGCCCCGGCCCGGATGCCGCAGCCCGAGCGGAGCGGGAGCCAAGCCGCTGCCGGAGCGTCCGTGCGCCCCGAGCGCCGCGCGCTGCCGAGTGCGCCCCGCGCCCAGCCCGCCGCCCCATTGGCTGCCGCGCCGGCCACGCCCCCCGCCCCGCCCCGGCCCCGCCCCGCCATGCCACGGCACGCCCCCGCCCCGCCCCGCCTCGTCATGCCACGCCTCCGCCACGCCCCGTCATGCTACGCCACGCCCCCGGCACGCCCAGGCCCCGCCCCGCCTTGTCATGCCACGCCCCCGGCACGCCCCCAGCCGGCAGCACCACGGACAGCGCCGCGTGCCCGCCGGGCCGCGGGAGCCCAGCCCCGGAGCGCACGGCCCCTGGCGGGGAGCCCGGCCCGGGCGCGGCGGGCGCGGGGCCGGGGGTCGCCTGCTGTCCCGCCGGCCCGTGCCCTCGGGAGCCGGTGCCCGGGCCGTTGGGCCTGCCCCGTGCGCTCGGCCCCCGGTGGCCCCTGGCCAGCCCTCCCTGGGCATCGCGGCGCCCGAGCCGACCGGGACTGGGGCTGGGGGCGACCCCGGCACCGCGCTCAGCGGAACTCGCCCCGCGGGGCCCCTTCTCCTTCCACGCGTGGGGCGCGCAGGTCGGAGGGAGAAAAGATGGGAGGGGTCTCCTCAGCTAGGGGTGCCCCGGCCAGGGGTCCGCTCCGCACCCCATCTGCGCGGGACTCCCGGTCTCAGGCCCCGGGAGCAGGGCCCCGTGCAGGGTCCAGGGTGACCGGCAGGGCGCAGACAGAAGTGGGGTTACATAAGGGAAGATGGGGAGCCACGGGCCCTGCGGGAGGGGCGCGGCCCACCCAGGGCTCAGGCGGGCGGGGGGCCGGCTGGGAGCCCCCCCGGTGGACAGCGCGGTGGCGCGGCCGCTGCTTCGGGGACAGACGAGGTCACCGCGGCCAAGGCGGCGGCGGCAGCGCCTGTGGGTGGGGGAGGGGGACGAGAGGCAGAGGGAAGAAGCTCCCTTCCCCCCAGCACGTTCGGACAGACGGGGTCAAGGACAGATGCCGCCGGAGCCACAGCGAGACAGACAGACAGACACGCCGCCCGCAGACACCCAGGGAAGCAGCCGCCCACTGCCAGGCGGGGGCCTCGGGATGGCCGTTAGACACACACACACCAGACAGTGACAGCGAGGGAGCCGTGCCCCAGGGGGAGGGGAGCAGGGACTCCGGCCCCGGCGCACGTCTGCGGGCGCTCCCCGCCTGTGCTTGTGGGGTGGGGGGCCTGAGGCTGGGGGAGCGGCCGGGGCTCACGGGCACCCCCACGCTCACCGCAGTTTTCAGACCTCGCTGGGACCACCCCTCGGCTCCTTCCCGGAGGGGCTTCGGACACTGTGGAGTGGGGGCTGGGCTCCCTGGAGTGGGCTGCAGGGAGGAGACCCCAGGCCCGCAGTGCAGCCCACCCAGGGGCAGGACTTCCTGCAGACCACGCGGGGGAGGGGCAGGGGGCTGAGCTCCCAGAAGGCCCCTGGGCACCTGGCGCTACCCCCCACGGGGCGGCCCTGGGCTCCGACCAGGCACCTACCTAGTCGGGGGTGAGACCAGCCAAGGTGGAGGGGCTGGGCCAGGGCTCACGGCCCCCCACCCTCAGCCGGCAGCCCCCTGCAGAGGGGGCCCCACCAAGCCCTGCTCCACCTGCCCCAGCCTGCTCTGGCCAAACAGGGCTGTGCGGGTGCCCCCGCCCCCAGCCTCCGGAGATGGAACTGGCCGAGGGCCCGGAGGGGCTCTCTCGCTGGCTGGGAGCCCCCTCCCCAGCCTCCGTGCGCCCTCTTGGAATGGGGGGTACCTGCTACTTGCCACCCAGGGTGGAGGGCCGAGGGAAGGGGCGTCTGTGAGAGGCGGCCCCCTTAACGTCTCAGGCAGGCCCGGCCCGATCGTCCTTGTGACTCTCAGCACCCCGGAGCTTTCCCCAGGGACCAGCAGCTGGGGCGGGGGATGGGCGCAGCTCCGTCCGGCACTGGGTGGCCCAGCTGTGACCCTCAGGGGTGTCACGGAATGTCTGTGAGTCAAGGCCATCAGGAGAGGACGGGCCAGAGCTGGCCGGGGGGCGTGAGCACAGGCCCATGCCGCTCAGTGCCTCCCGGCACCCACACGCACAACCTCATGTGCCCCCTGCTCACCCCACAAAGTGGGTACAGCCAGTGGCCTCTGTACAGGACCTAATACCACCTTCCAAGGCCACACAAGGGGTCCCTCTCCTCACGGCCACACTCCTGGCCCAGCCCTGAGGTCAAGGTCCCCGAGGCCGGCAAACGCACCGACTCTTGGGGCCTTGACATTGGCCGGACAGAAGCGCAGTGGGTGGGTCCCAACCTGGGTGAGGGAGGGAATTCGGGGCGAATGCCGCGGGCCCCCATGGGGCTGTGGGCTCTGTCGGCAGGAGCAGGGGTCCTGCCCCAAGATGGCAGAGAACCATCCAAGCCCCTGGCACAGGCTGGCTGAGGGTTGGGGTACAGGACAGCCCCTCCTCTGAGCTCACCTGGACGCCCCAGAGGGAGAGGCCCGGGGCTCCGGTGTCTGCACTTGGGGTGCAAGACGCCCAGTACAGCCAGGAGGCCGTTGGGCAGGTGCCCCATTCCCACCTGCCCAGCCCGTTAGCAAAGCCGGGCGGGCAGGCCCCCGCCCGGGGGAGCTCCCCGCTGACCCGGGGTGGCCCTGGGGGTGGCGCTGAGCTCTCCCTGCAGGGGAGAGGGTGCCGTGTGGGGTGCAGGGCGCTGACAGCCCCGGGGGTGACTGGGAGCTGAGCTGAGGGACCCCGCTTCCCAGTGGGCGGGGCTTCAAGCTTCGGGTCCTGCACGTGGGGGGGGCGGGGAAAGGGGCCCCCCCGGAGATCATGAACCTGTGAGAATATCCACAGACTCAGGGGCCGCGGCCACAGTCCCAGGGGGACAAGGGCTGGTGGTGGAGACAGGGGGCTGGACCCGGGACTGTGGGCCCCAGCGCGGCGGTCCCTGCGTCACCCACGAACTCCCACCAGGCAGCCTCCCCGGGAAAGAGGTCGCAGGCTGGCCCAGAGCTGGTGTGACAGCACAGATGGTGCCGTCACCCCAGCGGCCACGCCTGGACCAGGCGCGGGGACCCCCACCTGCTGAGGCCCATCGGGTGGCTGCCACCTCTGAACGGCCTCCCGGCCAGTGACACTGACCCCACGGAGCCCCCCAAGCGCACGTTTTCCACGAGGGGAACACAGCGCCACCTGGTGGCGAGTGGACGACACTGGGCCCTTAGTCCCCGTGGGTGGTCGTGCACCTGCTCAGGTGTGGCCTTGCCTGGGAGGTGGGCTGAGGCTGTGCCACCCTCCAGGGGCTTATGGAGGCCTGGTCCCTGTGCAGGGGGACCCCACATGGCCCAGGACTCAGCCCGGGGCCCGCTTCCCAGCTACCCCATCCTGGAGCTTCTCACTTCACAAGACGGGACGGCCCCCAGAGCCACCTGCAGAGACTGAGCGGGGGACCCATGGGGGGCCCTGCACCCCCAAGAAGGAGGCATGAGCATTGGGGGCCTGGGGTGGAGGCTGGCGGGGCCCCACTGGCCCCACTCCCAGGGAACCGCTGGGGAATTTGTGCCTCTGCCCCTCGAGGCTCTGCAAGGCTAGAGGTTTCCCTCCCGAGGGCCACACTGTCACCAGGGCCACGCAGGAAGTCCCATTGAACTTGGCTATGGCTGCCCCCGCTCACGGCACTTTGAGCCCCTTGGGTCCAGAGAGCCATAGACAGGAGTCGTCCTGGTTTGGGTTTTTTTAATTTATTTTTTTACTTATTTCAAAGATTTATTTTTATTATTTTTTGACAGAGAGAGACAGAGAGAGACAGAGAGAAGGGGGAGGGCCCAGAGCAGTCTCCACAGTTGACAGCATTAGTTTTCCATATAGTTTCACTCCACAGGTGGGCACAGGGCTGCGCAGGGCAGGAACTGGGCCGGGAGCCTCCCGCATAGGCCCCAGCAAGAACCGAACTGGGGGGCACAGCCCAGCTCAGCATGTGGGTCTGCATGGGCCGGGGCCGGGATTCGACCCTCAGGCTCCAGGGCTGCAAAGCGAGCGCTTAGCCGGCTGAGCCCTCCCGGCTTCCCCGGTTTGGGGTTTTGTCGGGGCTGATGGGCCATCGGCAGGAGGAGGAGTTGTTGTCAGCACTCAGAGCCCTCAGGAGACACCAGGAATTCAGGGTTCCCTTGGGGCGGTGGTGCCCACCCCTCGTGTGACTGAGGACAGTCAGCTACCCTGGCTGGGCTTAGACCCGGAAGGAATGACCCCCCAACCCGGCGGAGGTGGGGTGTAGGCTGCAGAGAGTGGGGAGCGGAGCTGAGGCCCGGGAGCAGCTGCAGCAATGGGCTGGCCCGCCGGCCCCTCTTCTGCGTCTCCCTGCAGCGGGAGAGGCTGGGGTGCCCTGCAGGGCCCCCCACGTGCAGCCCGCAGCGGTCCCACCGTGAGGAGGGCGGCGTGATGGGGCGCCCCATGCCAGGGCGAGCTTCCTTGGGGGCCTCTCCCACCGGGCATGGCCCTTGCACGGCCGTGGGAGCCTCCTTCCCGCCCAGCGCCCCTCACAGGTGTCTCCACCTCCTGCCCTGTCTCATCGCTTCCGGGAGAACTCAGGTCCCACTTGTGAGACGACATTCAAGGGGAGCAGAGACCTTCGGGGGGCAGGGGGCAGCCAGGCTGAGGGCCCCCCAGGAGCAGAGCGTGCGGGGCTGTGCTGGAGCACACGGGGGTGGCGGGGGAGGGCAGGGTCTGGAGAGACGCCTGAGGGGGCGCAGCTGTGACACCCCAGGTGAGAACGACGGGGGCGGGTCCGGACAGGGTGGGCGGGGCCGAGGGCAGCGTGCAGGTGGGGGGCCCGGCCAGATCTGTGACCCCTGAAGCTGGCACGAGGGGTGTGGAGGTTGACTCTAGGAGTTGGGCTCAGACATCTCCAAGGACTGCGTTCGCAGTCAGGCCTCGGTGACCCCTCTTTAGGGGAACCGCTGCTGGCTTGCTTTTCGCAGGAGCTCATTTGAATACGGAAATGCAGATTTTTCTTTTTTTATTCCTTGTCTTTTTTTTCTCTCTCTCTCTCTCGGTGACATTCTGAACCAGCTCTGGAGCATCCCGATGAGCTCAGGACCCGGGTGTGGTGAATGGTTCCAAGGCCACCCACCTGCAATAAAAGCCAAGTCTGATTTCCCTGGTTAAGGACAAGGCTGAGTGGGGCCCGGTGACAGGAAGGAGGGGGGACGGGCGAACCAGGGAGCCGTTGCTGTGGCTCGGCTACAACCTGGAAAGGCCCCAGGAAGAGGCTGGGCCCCCCGGGGAGGTGGGGTTCAGGAACGGCTGCTTCTGGGAGCTGCCTCTTCCCACCTGTCCCCCCACCACCCGTTTCCCAGCAGGGAAGGTCCCCTGAGGTTATGCCCAAGCTCCAGGCTGCTCTTGCCCTATCGTTCACTCCCCAGGAAAAAGAGGGGGCCGACAACAGCACCCCAGAACCAGCCCCGTTGGTGTGGGTCCAACAAGCATGGGGGCTGGCCCGGGGGTGGGGTGGTCTTGTCTGGGCAGATGGCTACCTGCTGCTCATGGCCTCGGTCATGACTGTTCAGGCTGCAGGTGGAAGCTACCTGGATGGGCGGGTCCTGAGCCTCCTAAGCAAAGCTCCTGGGTCCCGGGCTGAGTCCTGGGCCATGTGGGGTCCCCTCGCACATTGATCAGGCCCTCCTGAGGCTGCAGCAGCATGGGCACCGCTGCTCCTGAGGCCCGTGAGTGGGCAGAGGTGCCAGGAGGGCTTTGGCAGCAGGGCGGACCTGGCCCTGAGAGTCCCCATGCCCTGGGCCTGGGGTCTCCCAGGCAGACTGGCTGGAGGTGCCCAGTGTGAGGCCTCCTGCCCAGCACAAGCCTGGCCCTCGCGTCCAGCCTGCCACCCCGGCTGGGGGTGGGGTGGGGCGCAGAGCCACCCAGACGTCTGCCTGCATTTCCTGAACCCCAGAACTAGACAGGCAGCACCCCGATGCCCACACGGGACTGTCCTCACTTGGGGATGGCTACAGAATTGCGGGGCCCGTGGCAAAGTGAACGTCCCCCCAAGTACGAATTTTAAGATGGCGATGGCAGAGCAGTAAAGGGATCAGGAGCCCCACACGTCTAAACAGGCTGCACCCCTGTGAGCTGTGATGCACCAGCGGGCGCGGGCAGGCCTGGCGCGTGCCTAGCCCAGCCCTGTGACCCGGTGCTGGTGCCGTCCTTTCCCGCTGGTGGGATGGGAGTGTGCCTACCCCCAGAAAGACCCAGATGCCCGCTGTCTCCCCCAAACCCCCCACCCCGCCCGCCAGAGCCCACGGTCAGAATGGAGGCAGGGCCCCTGCCCCCAGACCCCTCCTGGCTGGCCTTGGCTGCCTTCAGGAAGAGAAGTGGATCACACTGCTCTGGGAGGCTGGCTCCCACCCCCGCTCCCCGGTGGCAGCGTCTAAACTTTGTCCCCTCCCACCCCCACGCCTGGCAGCTCCCCTGCTCCCCTGGCACCGTGCTGGCCAGCAGCTCCGGCGAGTTATATTTAACGCAGCCCAAGCTGTCTTTCCTTCACTCCTACTCACCCCCCTGGTCCCCTGGGCACAGATGCGCCCACACCCGGCCCTCCTCACGTCAGCCCCGGGCAAGGGTGGGGGGAGGAGGACTTGGCCCCTGCTTGACCTGGGGTCCTTGGGCCCATGCCCACTCAGTGCCCGCCGGCGGGGCAGGGCCAGCTGGTCAGAGCTGCTCAGCAGTACTCTGAGGAAATCGCCTGCCCACAGTCAGGGCGCAGCCAAGGGAGAGGCTGCCGCCTGGCACGGGCTGGGCACATGGGAGGGGCCCCGGCTATGGGTGGCGAGCCGTGAGCTGAGACCTTGGGCTTGTGCCTGGCACTGCCCCTCCTTCCCAGGCAGGTATTGTGAGCCCCCGCCTCCTGAGGTGCCCAGACCTCTGGGCTGGCCCTGGCTGAAGTGGGTGGGCACCCGGGCACCCCAGGCTGGCCTAACTCAGCGCTCTGGGTGGTCTTGGGGGTCTCCCTTAGGAGAGGCCAGCAGGCTGGTCCCCGGACAAATGGCCACCATAGTTTTACCTCTGTTTTATTCAGGCTGGCAATGTGCTCAGCTATAAATAAAATGCTGCTGTCCTACCAAGAGTGGCACGGGATGATGTTCAGGCCAGTGAGATGCCAGCAGAAGTGCCCGATGTATCTTCAGGGACAGGCCCTCCAAAGGAGCTGACTCACCTGGTGGGCAGTGCCTCTGCCCTTATTCTTTCCCTCCCTCCTTCTTCCTGGTCAAATATGTATGTGATGGCTGGAGCACAAGCAGCCAGATTGGGCCACGAGGTGGCCATGACAATGGAAGCCAGCACTAGAATTTACAGTACAGTGGGAACTGGGTCCCCAATGATCCTGGTACCCTACCGACCAGGACAGCCTCAGCGTGTGTCGCACGAGAGAGAAGTCCATTTCTATTTCGTTGAAGCCTCTGTGAGCCTGGGTTTTCTCATGTATGTGGCTCTTACGAATCCTAAAGGCCAGGCAGCCAATTGGGCCCCCAAAGCACCTCCCGCCAGTTGGAAGGCCATTTCGGCATCCTGTAAGACATTCCGTAGGAAAAAAATAAACACCCGCTTTTAATAAATCCTGGGTCTGCAGCAGGGCCCTCTGTACTCTGGGGGTTCCCACGGGCACCAGGATGGGCCGGGGCCCCGGGAAGCTGTGCCCTGGGAGGGAATGCTGGCTAGCTTTGTGGAAATAGCTTTCCCAGGCCTGCTTCACTATGGAACCCTTTCCTCCAGAAACGCCTCCTCACAGCCAGAAAGGTCTGGGGGTTCCACGGCACCTGGTTGGGGAAGCTCTTCCGGGACAGGCATGCCCTCCGGCATGCCGCCCAGTGCCCGGCGTGTGCGGTAAGCGCTCAGTGAGTGCTGCTGCAGCTGTGAGCATGGATGTCGTGCCCGCCTCCTCCCTCCTGTGTGTTCCGGGCCGCTCTCTGCCGGGCCATCCTCTCTGCTCCTGCCGGTCCCCTCACCCAGATCCAGGCTGCGGGCACGTTGCTGGCTAGAGGAGCGCACGCTTTCCTTTTGGCAGACGCGAGGGCTGCAGATCGCGCAGGTCCCGGAGCCTCGGCAGGAAGCAAGGAGAAGACGCTTGCCGCCGCTATTGATAACTCGTCTCTCTCCACGTGGTGGGCTCACACTAAAAATACCCCTCTCCCACGACCTGGCGCTGAGCTGTCACGTGGCAGCGGAGATGGGAAGGTGGCGTGGGCCCCATGAGGGGCCTGCCAGGTCTCAGCGGCCAGCTGCCCTCTGGCTGTCCAGCCTGAATCCCGATGGGACATTCGCCGACAGTGCCCAGCAGGGAGTGGGGACTGGCCGCTCCAAGGCCTGGGGCGGCTGGGAGAGCAGGGAGCCTCGGGGCGGGGCTCCCCGGGTCAGCAATGCTGGGCCCTGGCATTCCTGAGTGCCCGGCCCTGTTGGAGCTCACGGGGCAGCCACTGGAGATAAGAGATCAGCTCAGGCCCAGAAACCGGCTGGGGAGGTAAGAGTGGAGCAGGGGAAAGAGCCCGGGGCTGGGGCAGGGCCGGCGCTGCTGGCTGCCGATCCCTCTGCTGTGTGGCACCAGGCAGGCCGCTCTGGCTCCCCATCTGGAGGGGAGACAGTTGCCTGTGTCTTGCCTCCTTGTGGTGGCCGGGAAGGCAGGGCAGGGTGCACAGCCCCATGCGGCTGAGACCTCTGACCCCAGCCCGCCGGGCTCCGTGCCCACCGGTCCTCTGCCCGAGGCGGGGAGGTAGGGCTGCCTTCCAGGGGGCTCGTGCGGGGGCCAGGATGTCCACTGGCTCTGGTTCAGAAGAAGCTGGGATGGGCCGGCTCTGGTCAGCTCTGCCTGAGGGGCGGGTCACAGACGGAGGTGACGGTGGGGCTTAGCCCTGGGGTTGGTCTGGTCTGAGAGCCGTCCCGGGGGTAGCAGACACCCCCGAAATGAGCTAGTGGACCGGCACTTCTCAGACTCTGAGAGCCAAACAGGGATGGATTCCTGGGGTCGTCAGAAGGCTCTGGGGACTGAGCCAGGCCCGGGTGTTCAGGATGGAGGGGACACTGTGACGACCCCCCACCATGAGGTAGGAAATCAGTCAGTTCATATCATGACCTAGAAGCCCCCCGAGGTCCCAGCCCCCCCGGAACAGCGAGGCGTCTTGTTCAGGTGCAGATGCTGGTCTGGGAGGTGTGGGCCTGGCTCGGCCTTTCTGACAAGCTGCGGGGCCGGGCCGGGCCTCAGGATCGCACGCCGGCTCTGCAGGACCCCCTTCCGCTTCGCCGCTGGGCTCAGTCTGCTCATCTGGAGGGTGGGCATGTGGTGCGACCTCGGATCTGTGCGTTTGGCTGCTGCTAACGGGAGCAGGGTGGGGCCTGGGGACCACAGCGCTGGGCGCTGTCAGCTGTCCTTGTCCTCCCGCCGTCACCGCGTGGCCCAAAGTGCTTTGCCTCCTTTTCTGCTCTGGTCTTTCACCTGGTTCCTGGAGAACGTTGCCCCTGGGATTGGCCTCTCGACCTCGCGGAGAGCATGGGAGCGCTCCTGAGTTGGTCCCAGGCACCTGCCCTCCGGCCACCAAGCAGGGGAGGGCTCCCTCCCAAGTCTGGCCTTCCTGGCTGGGAAGGAGGAAGCCACGGCAGGGGCTCCCCCGCCTACTGCGTCTGTGGCTGCAGGTGATCCACGCTGTCTGGAGGCTCACTGACTTCTGTCTCTGCTCTGGCCCCAGCTCGCTGATGCTGCCTCACCCGCAAGTTCATGACCAAGGCCTGGGCCAGCAGGCTAGCCCCTCGGGACCTGTCTTTTGGGTCAGGGCGTCTCAGGGATTCGTTAAGGTGAGGGGTGTGGAAGGTCTTGGGTTTCGGGGACCCTGCGCTGGACTCAGGCCAGGCCTGCAAGGGGAACTGAGTGTCTCCGTGGCAACCGGCCTTGTCCTTGTCCTGGCTTGGGGGCCTGCACTCCATCCACACCCTTCCCTCTCCTGCCGGAGTGGGTTTCTTGGCGGGTAACCATGGCAACACCTTTCTTTCCGAGGCCGGGCCCCGCCTCCCTCTGGGTTTCTCCCTGCAGCAGAGGCTGGTGGGACTCCTTCTCAGTCCCCGCACGTCCTAGGCGTCTGCTGATAACCGAGCCCCGGGATGGGGGACGACTGGCTTTCTGGTCCTAAAAGTGCCGCCTGGGCCCCACCCCTGCCACCGAGGTCCCACCACTCACTTCGGTTCTGCCATCTACAGGGGCCACCAGTGTCTGCCGCCAAGGCCCACCCCTGCCCTCCAGGCACCCCGTCCTGCTGGTGTGTCAGCCCTCTGCTGGCGTTGGGCAAGCGTGTTCTGAGGGGGGAGTTCTGGGGCTGGCCTGTGGAAGAGGGGGCGATGAGCAGGGTGTTCAGGATGCGCCGTGCGCTCACGGGCATGCGTCAGCCCTCGGGTCCCACCTCACTGGCTGGAGCCGACAGGGAAGTGTCCAAAACTGAAAGGTTTACGATGAATCTGCTTCAGGTGCGGCTGGTTCCAGGCGACTGGGGCATATTTGCTCTGGCCTTGCTCTGGGTTGGCTTAATTCCCAGATGCCCCCTCACCTCCTGCTGACTCAATGCCATCAGTAGCCCCAGACTTACACCTTCCTGTCACCTAGCCCAGTTCTGGGGAGGGGTGTCTGTGGGCAGATGGGAGAGTCATTTGACTTCAACCGTCCCTCTGGCTTGAGTCCTCTGCCCCCCAGCAAAAGTCCCAGGGCTGACCCTCACTGGCTAGCACAGGGTCACTGGCTCATCTGTGAACCAGCCTGGTTCATGTTGCTCCACCCAACCCAAACCAGACCCACGAGTAAATCGGATGAGGGTGGGAGACACCTGGTGTGCAAAAGAAAATCTTGGTGCTTATAGACTCAGAGAGGTTAGTGAGCTTGCTCAAGGACACACAGCTAGTAAGGATGCAAGCTCAGGGTCTGACTCCAGAACTTCTGGGCTTCACCACGGAAATACTGCAGGTCAGTGGGAGCCCCGAGAGGTTTTAAACAGGGAAGTGAACCGTCAGGATTGCAGCTAAATTGCCGTCTGGTTTCGGTGAGCGATGAAGGGCATGACAAGGAGGGTGGGCGGTGGAGACCCTGCAAATTGCCTGAGTCCAGGGGGGCATCTTTGGGAGGATGACTCCCGCTTCTGCCCGCCCCCCGGGGGCTTCGAGCCGCCGGCGCGGAGCCACAAGGCCTGCGGCTCTTCCGCGTGCCACCTGACTCTGTTTGTAAACTCAGCTCTCGCAGCCACGCCCCTTCCTCGCTCTCACCCGCCCCCTTTCGGGTTAATATTTGCATGACCCCGCCTTTCCATGCTATGATTGGCTGCACGCGTCGTCACTTCTTCGCATGGGCGGGACTCCCGAAGGGAAGAGTGGCGCCGCTCCAGCAAAGTTGATTAGCATAACCCCGCCCCCCGGCGCGGCGCTCGGGCTGCGTGCTGATTGGGCAGGCGGCGGTCGACGCGACAGCGCAGGGCGCAGCGATTGGCTGGCGCCGGCTGTCCGTCGGTGGGGCGGCCGACCGCACTTCCGCCTCGGTGTCAGCGGGTCGCGGGCCTCCGGGTGGGGGCGGGGCGGGCAGCCGGGCTCGGCGGGCGCTGGAGGGATCGCGGTCCAGGTGAGCGACTCCGGCCCGGACCTCGACCCAGACGGACCCCGCGTTGCCGGGCACGGCGCTCGGCCTCGGGGTGGACGGCGGCCGCGCCCGGGCCCGGGGAACCGGAGGTCCGCGCCCACCGCGCGGCGTGCAGGCCCGGACCCCGACCCCGTCCGGCCCAGGCGTCCCGGCCCCGAGGGGACCTGGGAGGCAAGTGAGCGGCGGGAGCGGCGGGCCTGGGTCCCGGGAGGCTGCCGAGACCCCGCGTCGCTGGGCAACGCCGCCCCGGGGTGGGCCGCGCCCGGAAGTCGGGTTGGGGGGCCAACTCGCCTCGCGCGCCCCTGTCAGCCGTCCGGGGTCAGAGGTCAGGGGTCAGCGAGGGCGGGCAGGGGGCGCTCCTCTGAGTGTCTACGGTCTTTGGCGGCCCGCGTGCAAAGCCGGTGTCACGGCCCGGGGTCCAGCCCCTGCCCCCCAGGGGCGACCACCGGTGGGGTTCCCTCCAGCCGGGAGTTCTCCGCGCCCCCAACACGCTTTGCTTTATTTTTTATTTATTTATTTTTTTTAAAAGGTGAGGACTTCTTTAAATATTTTTATTTATTTTTATTTTTGACAGAGAGAGAGAGATACAGAGACAGAACTGAACTGGGAGAACTTCCCAGCTCAGCATATGGTTCCGCACGGGCCGGGGCCGGGATTGGATCCTCGGTTCCCGGCGCTGCAAAGTGAGCGCTTAACCCACTGAGCCATCCCGGCTTCCCCACTTTGCTTTATTTTTAACGGGGCAGCCTGAGCAGCGGGCTCTTGACCCAGCACGTATGTAAGACCAGTGAGACACGGGCCCAGGTGTCTGGGAAGGGTCCTGTCTTCTCCACAGTTCGAGTTCCATAATCAGAAAGAGCCCGTAGACCGGTTCTCCGGATGATTGACGCTGCAAGTCTCTTTACAGCCCAGATCGAGACCGTTGGGTGATCACAAGTCGGACTTCCCAGTGTGTGCGGGACAAGGAGTGGGGTTGCTGTGACCGCGTTGGGCGTGGGTTTGGGGAGCCCCCGAGGAAGCTGGGCTCCTGTTCTGGGGGGGTCTTACTCTTAAGGTCAGTCTAGAAACAGCCAAGGACTGGGACCCAGCGGCTCTTGCCTTAGTCGGCTTGTGCATCTAGACATGGGGTTCGTTCAGGTTGGTCCAACAGACATTTCTAGAATGCCCGCTGAGTCCCGGGCTGGGTGCTGCGTAGTCCCTCCGACCCCCTGGAGATGTTGAGAGGACCCAGCTAGAGAGCACAGGGGCCCTGGGGCCGGCCGAGGACCTGCGCCCTGGGTGACAAGGCAGAAGGCCCTTCCTGGTATGTGCTGGGCGGTGTTTCCCCATCGCTCCTGGCCTCAGGTCCTGCCTCTGACATGTCCCTGCACCTGGCAGGGCTGATAGAGGAGCCGATGAAATTACTGTCTCCAGCAGTCTCTGGTACATGGTAGGTGCGCCAAATTCTTAGTTCCCTTTCCCTTTGTCAGGAAGGAACTTTATCTGCTGCACTTCCTCCTTGTCCAGCACGGGGCCTGGCCTGCTGTTCTCATTTAAAACGTGACACTGAGTAAGTGCCGGTGTGTGTCCTGTATCCTTCTGCCACTAGCAGCTCTTAACCTAAGCTGATGATAACGTGCAGCCAGCGTTCAGGACCAGCATGAACACAATCCTTAGTTCATTTATATGGAAGCTGAGGACCAGAGAGGTTAAATAACTCACTCTCAGTCACACAGTAGTAAGTTATGGAGCAGGAAGGCAGTGTGGCTCTGGAGTTCACACTCTTAAATGCCTCTGTGCCGTTTTTAAAAAATTGATTGTTAAATTTATTGGGGTGGCGTTGGTTCTCTATGCCTTTTAAACCAAAATTTTCATTTACAACGTCTCCTTCAGGTTTTTCTTTAGAATATTCTAATTGCGCTGCCTTACCGTGTATCAGAACTTGGTTTCTAGCAGCACATATAACAATAGAGTTTCATTTTTTGTGAACACAAATGTTTATAAAACCATTTTACTTCTAAAATGAAGTAATTCTCTATCAGGCTATTCCGATTTTGCCAAAATTGCCTGATTGAGGAGCAGAGTTGCGTGGAGAGGGGTAGTTGGAGGTGCAGGAGTGACGAGGTTGTCCTTTGGGATTTGGCTCTGAGTGAACTTGAACTTAGGGCCAGCAGCCTCTGTGCATGCCTTTCCTCAACTCGGGCGCTTAGAGGGTCAAACTCTTGTTAGTTTAACGTTTTGTTTTGTTTTAATTGTTTTTTACAGAGAGAGAGAGAGAGAGAGAGAGAGAGAGAGAGAGAGAGAGAGAGAGAGAGAGAGAGAGAGAGAGAGAGAGAACTGAAGTGGGGGAGCTCCCCAGCTCAGCATATGGGTCCGCACGGGCCTCGATCCTGGGTCCCCGGCGGCGCTGCAAAGTGAGCGCTTAACCCACTGAGCCATCCCGGTTTCCCGCAGTTTAACGTTTTGATGAACATTGCTACTTTAATGTTTAAAAAGTGGGCTTGACGCGTGCCCTTCAGGAAAGGCCAGCAAGCAGTCTTGGATAGCTACTTAAAAGTTGCTCATGCTCAGCTTTTGAAATTTTGTTACATTTGGCTAGTTACAAAAGTAACGTTTCTTTCTGGGTGGGGAAATTTTTGAAACAGTTTACATACTCTTATGCTGTCTTCGCACAGGGAGTCAGGCATGTGTATTCCTGTGAGCAGCGGGTTCCGTCTTCCTGGGTCTGCCAGGCTGTGGCAGACATGGGCGTGCAGGGCTCAGGTCTTGCGTGACAGCGGTGGTGACAGGCCTGGAGGTGGCAGAGGTGTTTCTTTGGAGAGTTTACGAATCTTTCTGAAGGCGACCTGGGGGTCAGAGGGGAGAGAGAGCCCAGGCTGGGGGCTCTCAGATTCTGGCCCCCTCCCTGTGTGACTTGGGTGGGTGGAGAGTGACCTTGCTGCCCTTGCCTCCAGGGTCTTCGCCTGTGGAATGGGTTCTTGTGAGGAATCGACCTGAAGAAAATGTGACGGAGTGGGTCTGGTGTGCTAGGTGCTCACTGCACCTTCGGGCCCCCAGCTGAGAGCGTTGGAATGGACCCCGCCCCACAGTGACACACAAATGTACTTTAGAAGTAAAGCCAGGGAAGTCTCCGCTTTCTATGGAAATGTGACAGTAACACTTTTGACTTAGGACGACTCAAGTGAGGCTGCACTTCTGAGAAGAACCCTGGACCCGTGAGCCTCTGCTGTCACTCAGCGGAGAGCCGCACACAGGCTGGCTCCGGTCACTGCTCTGCTTCCTGTCTGAAGGCTGGTGCTCGGGTTAGTATTTAACACGGTCAAGGGCAGGTCTCGATTCTGAAACCGGATGTACTTCAAGGGTGATGTGTAACTCACTGAGACAGAAGTAGGTTAGTACTTGAACACAACGGATCCAGAAATACTGAAATCTTAAGCATTAATATTTTAGGTTCCAGTTTGACACGTTAAATGCTGTTCGCGCGTGGAGTGATTAATTTGTATCTCTGCTGTAATTTTGACTTTCTCACGTGTTTTTGCTGTGAAGCTCAGGGGTTGGCCGTTTGGGGCAGGCCCAGCCTGGAGGCGTGCGGAGGACCGGCCGTCCCTGCCGCTCTCCCTGAGAGCGCGTAACTCATCGGCCACTCGGCCATGCCCGGGAGCTTGACGGGGCCTCGTTCCTTTTCTCTCCGAACTTGGGGAAGGACGTAGTCACTGGGCAGCCTTTCAGAGACTCCCTGTTCTTTCAGATGGACCCTCTGGTGACGCGAATCCTCTGACCTCTGGACGAGCTGAGGGTGCAGTGAGCCCCGGAGGGCGGCTCCGGAGCAGTACGGGGTGGGGGCTGCCGGGAGCGAGCCTGTGTCCTGCACCCTCCTGGGCTCAGCGCCATCGTGCAGGATGTTCCACGGTGTGCGCTCCAGGGCCCTGCCTCAGTCGGGCCTGGAGGGTGAGGGCGTGGGAGGGGCGCGCCCCTGTGGGCCTGGGGCCCCCCCCTGCTCTGGATCCCCTCCCCTCCTGTCAGCGGGGGGGACCGCTGACCTCCAGCTCCTAGCGTGACCAGAGGGCAGGACCTCGGCCTGGAAGGGCATGGGAGAGGCGCTGTGCCTGCCGGTGCGGGGTCTGGGGGGCACGGGGCCTGAGAACTGTCTGTAGGGAAGCTGGCTCCGGGTTCTAGAAGAGACGATGGCAGCCAGCCGGGAGGGAGGCTGTCACCGGCACCTGAGCCACCGTGCTGGGCCGGAAGTGAAGTCACTGGTGCTTTCGAACCAGGGCGACTGCGTGATTTGAGGTGGGGCCCGGACGCCGTGGAGGGTGGATCGGAGCTCTGAGAACTGCGATGGGAGCCGGCAGGGCTCCTTAGACGCCATGAAGACGGCTGAGCCCTCGCGTACTGGATCCGGGAGTTAGGCCCCGGGTTCTGCAGCTCAGCAGGAGTGCAGGCAGGTCACGAGGGGAGGCAGGGGGGTCCCCGGCGTTGCCACGGGTTCTGCCTCTAAGGTGGCCGTGCTTTGGGTTTAGCACTGAAGCTGCTTGGCAGAAGGCTTAGCATCACAGGTTTTCATGCCTGGCGGCTTTTTTATTTTTACTGTTAAATTTATTGGGGTGACATTGCTTAGTAAAAGTTGTATAGGTTCCAGGTGTACAACTCTACGACGCGTCATGTATGTGTTGCATTGTGTGCTCACCACCCAGTCAGTTCTTCCCTCGCCATATATTTGATGCCCCCCACCCCCCACCCCGGCTTCTCATCAGAAGAGCCTGGTGAACTTTGTGAGAAGTGCAGGTTCAAGGCCCAGCCCCAGGGCTGTGTGTAGCACACTCTTGCCATGCGGGTGGTGTGAGCAGCAGCACTTGGGGTCCCTGAGGGGTCATAACTCTGTTTGGATCTAAGACCCCTTTGAGCCACTTCCTGGGGAAAAAGGTGAGCACACACAGAAGCCTGTAACTTCTTCCTCCCTGTCTGTGTGTGGGTGGTGGTGGTAGGGGGAAGGAATGCTGGGTCTCCCCAACCTCGGCTCAAACCCCATGAGTACTCGGGAGATACAGTTGGGGGTGAAGCGGGCAGATGTCAGAGGACGGAACCCGGCTGGGCGGCTGATCAGGTGGAGGGAACTTGGGCAAGAGCCGGTGAGGCAGGACCTGCAGAGGCGAGGTCGGCGGGTGAGAGGGCGGGGACCAGGGGTGGGCATCCAAGTGTCCTGCCCCTGGCTTGGCACAGACACCAGAGCCCAGAGGCCCCCTGCCCCTCCTGGCTGCTCCCGGACCCCCAGGGCCCTGGTTCTGCTTGTCAGCGCCGGCGGCCCGGCTGGCTGTGTGGCTTCTGCTGCTCCGGGAGACGGAGCCCTTGTGCTGAGCCTCCTCGTCTCTGTCTCTCAGGCTGGATTTGAACCGTTCCTTTCTGTTATGGAATGACGAAGCTGTTAAAACACATTTGCACGGAAGAGCTTCCATTCATCTCGTGTGTTTGGAAGCACTTTGTTCTAGATTGTTCTGGATCACATGATCATGCTCCTCCAAGTGTGTGATGGCCCTCTGGCACTCACTGTTGAGTCATCGTTTGGTCAAGGGGAGGCAAGGGACTTGAGGGGACGGGTGGCTGGGTGGCCGGTGACCAGCTGCTGGTCCGGCCTGTCCCCCCGGGCCTGCCTTTCAGGGCCACCCTGTTGGGTGGAGAAGGGTAAACAGTGTGTGATTCACGTGGTTGTTGACACAGCACATGGGTTTAGGCTGTTGACCTTCCTCGAGTCTGGAAACTTTGTATGTGGCGTGAGCTACTGAGAAAACCAGCAGTCCTGTGGGGATGTCAGGAGATGCCCCTTAAGTCATGGCCCATGTGCCAGGTGCCCAGAAGCAGCCGCTGGGATCTGCCCTCCAGTGTCAGCTGTCAGGTGCCTGGTTTGGGCCTGACGCCCAAACTGAGGAAGACGTGGGCCCCTGAACAGTCGCTACTCAGGCTGCAGAGGAAGGTACCTGGTTCCCCCTCAGAACGGTGCTTTGTTGGGACTGCGTGGAGCGCTGACCTACCCCTCTTCCACGCGGGTCTAAGGAACCGGTGTCCAAAAGGTCACTTTGGATTCCGTCCCATGTCACCAGACGCTGCGAGTGTGTGGAAGGGCGGTCTCCCTGCAGGGGGCACTAGCCTTTCAGGTGGCTTTGCTGTGACTTGGAGGCGGTCTGGTTCTGCCGCTGAGCTTGCCCGCCTCAGCAGTGAGCCGCGGGGGGTCGAGGGGAGAGATCCGGGGGGCTTGGGGATAAGAACAGAGGGTGGGCTTGGCCCGGCGCTCCATCAGACGGGGTGGTTCTGGGGGGCCCACTCTCACCTCCTCCCCACTGGCACCTGCATCTGTGAGGGATGAGGATCCGCACCTGCTCCTCCCGCTGCCCTCCTCCCCTCTGGCAGGGCCTCTGGAACTTTCTAGGGCTGCTGGGCAGGCAGAGGGGAAGTCTGCTGCGGTGTCTGCACCCAGGGAGGCCCCGGTGAGCTCTGCCCAGGATGGGCCACCCGCCACACGCGGAACAGACTCACTGATTAGCATGTGTGGAAGCAAACACTCCCTCCCCCACACGGGCCGCATCCCAGATGCTCGGGGTCACGTGCACCGGCCGAGCAGGTGAGGGTGTTGGTTTCCAGGGTGGCAGAGGCTCTGCAGCGGTGACCAGGAAGCACTGGCCACCCACAGCGGCGTCATGAGGTCACCAGGGGGCCCGCGCCTTCCTTCTGGCTGCTGGCCAGCCTGCCCCCGGGGAGCAGCACTTTTCCTGACTTAGCTCTCCTGCCCCGTCCTGCGTTTTCATCCCTGCGGATTGTGCCCTTGGGAGCTAAACTTCGTGGCTTTCATGCTCAGAAGTGACACTTGTTTCTGGTCCAGGTGGGCTCCCTAGGGAACACTCTCGTGCTCCAGCAACATTTATGTGTCACTGAAGCCTCTCTGGGGCCTGACGGGTCAGCCTGGGGGCTGCAGCCAGACTGGTCCTGGAACAGGAGCGCCCCGTGGGGGCGTGCGGGGGCTGTGGGGGCTGTGGGGGCGTGGCAGGGGGGAGTGGGGGGCGGCTGTGGTTTGCTCTGCTAGTGGCCTTAGGCCCACTGCTGTTCTCTGCACTGTGGCCGTGTTTGACCTTGACCTTAAGAGCTGCAGGGGGATGAGGCCTGACGGGTGAGCCGTGCTCTTTTTTTTTAAAGATTTATTTTATTGATTTTTGACAGAGAGAAACAGAGACAGAGAGAGACAGACAGAAGGGGGAGGGCCCAGAGCAGTCTCCACAGTTGACATTAGTTTTCCATATAGTCTCACTCCACAGGCGGGCACAGGGCTGCGCAGGGCAGGAACTGGGCTGGGAGCTTCCTGCATAGGTCCTGGCAAGAACTGAATTGGAGGCTACACCCCAGCTCAGCATGTGGGTCCACATGGGCCGGGATTTGATCCTCAGTCCCCCGGGCCTGCAAAGTGAGCACTTAACCCACTGAGCCATCCCGGCTTCCCCACAAATTTTAAAAGTGTTCATGAAGTCCAGTTTGTCTACTTTCTTTTGGTGCCTGTGCCTTTGGTAACATATTGAAGAATCATTGCCAAATCCAGTGTCATGAAGCTTTTGTCTTGTGTTTTCTTCTAAGAGACTTACAGTGTTAGGGATTACATTTAGGTGCTTGATCGATTTTGAGCTGACTTTTGTATAAGGGAAGGGTCCAACTTCACTTGCCTGTGGACCTCCAGTTTCCCAGCAGCCCTTGCCGAAAAGCCTGTCCTGTCCCCACTGAATGGTCTTGGCCCCTGGTCACGTGATGTGACCGTGTGTGTCGGGGCTGATGTCCGGGTCCTCTGTTCTGTCACATCCATCTGTCTGCCTGCCTCTCTGCCAGCACTGTGTTGTTGGGATTAGCTTTGCGGTTCGTTTTGAAATCAGGAAGTGAGTCCTGCAGCTTTGTTCTTTCTCAAGATTGTTTTGTCACTTCGGGGTCCCTGGAGAGTGTGTGGTTTTGAGGATGGGTTTTTCTCTTTCTGCAAACTCTGCTGGGGTTTTGATAGGGATTGCACTGAATGTGTCATTGCTTTGGGTGGTAGTGACACCTTGACCATATTAATCTTCCAATCTGTGGACATGGGACGTGTTTCCATCTACTGATGTCTTCTTTAATTTCTTCCTGCCCTGTTTTATAGTTTTCATTGCACGGGTCTTTCCCCTCCTTGGTTAATTCCTCAGTATTTTATTCTCTTTGATGCTATTATAAATGGAATTGTTTTTTAATTTCTCTTTCAGATTGTTCATTATCAGTGTATAGAAATGCAGCTGACTTTTGTTTGTTGACACTGAGGCTGCTATCTTGCTGAATTTGTAGTTCTAACAGTTTTTTGTGTGTGTACTTTCTTCAGGGTTTTCCATGTATAAGGTCATATCATCTGCAAGCATAATTTTACTTCTCCCTTTCCAGTTTGGATGCCTTTTATTTATTTTTCTCGCCCAGTTACTCCGGCTAGGACATCCAGTTCTATGATGAATAGAATTGGCAAGAGCAAGTGTCCTCACTGTGTTCTGATCTTTGAGGAAAAACTTTCAGTCTTTAGCTATTGAGTGTGATGTTCCCTGTGGGTTTTTCATATGTGGCTTTTATTATGTTCTGGAAATGTCCTTTTTTTGCTAGTTTGAGTGTTTTTAGCATGAAAAAGTGTTGGGTTTTGTCAAATGATATTTCTGCACCAATTCAGATGCTCATGTGGGTTTTCTTCATTCTGTGAATGTGATTATTGATCAGTTTTCATATGGTGAACCATCCTGGCAGTCCAGGAATAAATCCCATTTGGTCATGCTATATAATCCTTATACTGTGCTGCCAAGTGTGCTTTCACAGGTTTGCTTCGCTAGTGTTTGTTGAGGATCAAAACTGCACCAGTGTTTTTCAGGGATGCTGGTTTGGAATCTTCTTTTCCTGCAATGCTTTTTTTTGTTGTCTTGGCGTGGGGATCATGCTGGCCTGATGGGGTGAGTTGGGAAGTATTCCCTCCTCTTCTATTGTTTTGTGAAAAGTTTGAGAAGAATTGGTGTTATTTCTAATTTATTAATAAATATTTGGCAGGATTCACCCGTGAAGCCACCAGGCCCCGGGCTTCTCTTGGTTGAGAGGTTTTTGGTGACTGACTCAACCTTCTTACCAGTTACAGGCCTGTTCAGATGGTCTGTTCCTCTGTGACTTGTCCTCAGCAGGTTTTGTGTTTCTAGGGGTTTGTCCATTTTGTCTGGGTGCTCTGGTTTGCTGTCGTGTGTTCTTGCTCCTTCGCTGCTCTCGGAACTGGTGGGGCGCCTGGGGCCCATCTTTATGTCACTAACACAGTTAAAGGGGCCTCTGCTTCCTTTCATAAAAAGCCAAACTTTTGGGACAAGGTGGACCTTTGGCTGCAGTCTCTCACCATTGATAAAATGCTGTTCTTCCTGAGAAGTTCACACGCATGAGTTCTACTAAGATACTGAGCTAAAATAGTTTTGAGAACTTTTTTTTCTTAATTTTGAGAAAATCGAAGTTGATGTCAGTGTATGCTGATGGCAGCTAAGTCACTCACATATAGCAGTCTTAATTCTCCAGAATTGAAAATTGGCTTAATGCTGATGTGAAACAAGTATTTTAACATGTTTTTTTATTTATTTATAACCACTTGCTTACTTCTGATAAAGAGTTGAAGTGACCTTCAGCACAATTCCTGCGACGTGCTTGAGCCCCTGACGTGGGAACGCCTCACGTGGCTTCCCCCAAATTAATCATTTTATCGTTCTTGTACAATAGGTAATGATTTTTAAATAAGAATAACTCTCAAATAATGATTACTTATTGATCTACTCTCCATTGACGGCTATTTTGTATTATAAATGTTTTCTGTCATTTATATTTTTTGAAATCATGCATTTGTCACGAGCTTGTTCATTTTATTTCTTTGCTTAGATGGAATTAAGATTGGTTTCAAGAATGATGGCTGGGGAAGCCGGGATGGCTCAGTGGGTTAAGCGCTCACTTTGCAGCCCCGGGGACCAAGGATCGAATCCCGGCCCCGGCCCGTGCGGACCCATATGCTGAACTGGGAGCTCCCCCAGTTCAGTTCTCTCTCTGTCTCTGTATCTCTCTCTCTCTGTCAAAAACAATAAAAAATAAAATTAAAAAAAAAAAAAAGAATGATGGCTGGTTACTGCACAATATTTCTAAACCATGAGACTTTGGAAGCTAAGTGCACGTTTCTCCCCTCAGATCTCCACTACCTATTGGATTTTTGCAAAAAAAAAAAGAGCTCCTGGCATCACGCTGCTCACGCGGTTGGTGTGGATCGGGGCGATGGTTCAGTAGCCGCCCGCGGGCCGGCGGCGAGGAAGCCTGGGGCTGAAGGATGAACGGCGACGAGGAGTTCTTCGACGCGGTCACAGGTGAGTGGACAGAGACTGTGACCCATCCGGGTCTCACATTGAGCCTGCAGGCTGTGAGGACAGCTCAGAGAAGCCACGCAGGAGGGTCGTGCGACGTGCTCCCAGGCCCCAGTCCTGGGCGTGGGAAGAAAGCTCTGGACCACAGGAGATGAGAACAGGCAGCTGGGTTCTCAGTCTTTAAGAGCCGCTATGGGCTGTAAATGCTGGACACCGGTGTTTTCTGCTTCTCCCACGGCCATTGGAAGCTGGGGCACGCCCATGTCTTGGGCAGAGGCCCGTGTATGTGTGCGCGAGTGGAGGGGCCTGCCAGGGGGTGTGGGGGGTGGGGCTGGGGGCATGTGCAGAAAGCAGCCCCTGCCCCATCGCTGGGGAGACGCCTGGGACACCCCAGCAGCGAGTACTCCCTGAGCTTGCGGCCTGAGACCCTGCTCCCCTTCTAGCCAGCGTTTGGAATATGGTTTTGTGGCTCGTGTGAGGACTGTCATGCGTGGGAAGGGACTTCAAGTGGCGGCTGTAGTCCCCCTGCTTAGGCAGAGGAGGATGGAAACAGCGACTTGAGCACGCGGCTCGGGCCAGGGTTTGAGGGATGGTCTTTCCTGTGCAGTGAGGACTGTCGGACGCGGGCTTTTCTCTCCACGTTCTGTGAAAATGACCCTCTGCTTCTCTTGTGCAGGCTTTGATTCCGATAACTCTCCTGGGGGCTTTTCAGAGACAGACCAGAGAGTCGCTGGGGTGATTCACGTGGACACCAGCAAAAGTAACGGTGTTGTGAAAGTCGGGGAGAGGCCCCCTCAAGAGAATGGAATCCAGAGGCCCAGGTAGGTGGTCCACGTGGGTCCTGCAGTGCCCCCAGCACGCCACAGGCCCCCACAGCTCCCCGGGCCTCGGCGAACCGGGGCCGCCCGGTCAGCACCCCGCCCCGTGCAGCCACAGGCTTCAGACGCCGGCCTCCTGCTTGGGCCCTGGAGACCCGGGATGGCGGCTCTGTGGGGACTGGTCCCCTCACCTGTAAGATGACTGGAGTGGCCGTCCCTGCCCCAGGCTGGCCGGGGGGCCTGAGCGCAGCCACCTGGCACCTTGCACCGCACTTGCTGGGGACCCTCCACCTCTGCGTTTGGAGGAAGGGTGTTTGCTGCTGCCAGACCACATTGCAGCCTCCTGCCCCAGCCTTTCATGGTCACGCAAGCAGGTTCTGATGCCGGGGACCTCCGTGTCCTCCCACAGAAGTGACAGGCAGGCCTAGTAGTCAGCCACCATGGGGCTGCGGGAGGGCGGGGCCTGGGCAGGGGGTCGTGCTCTCCCCACGTTGATTGGCATTTTTGCTCCAGGGAGCCCTGCATCTTCACCCCTGACTTGCTCTGAGCTCCCAGTGTCCCCGCCCAGGGGCTCATGCATGTCCTGCTCGCTCAGGCCACCTGGCCAATGGCAGGCCGCCGGCCTTGAGTCCGATCCACAGGGAGGGAGGGTTCTGCCAGTCGTCCCCAGACCCCCCCTCTGTCCCCACCCGTCCTGTCACCCACTCAGGCGCCTTGGGTCCCTTCAGCTCTCTGTTCTCCTGTCATGCCCCCATCCAGCCCACACCCTTCTCCTGTGCCTCCTGCAGTCACCCCATGACGGCCCCCACCCCTCCTCTTCCCTCGTGCTGCGGGCGGATGTCCAGGGGGTCCCGAGTCATCGCTGACAGCACCCCCTTTTCCTCTCAGAACTCCCAGGCCGCCCTCCTGTAGGATGAGGCCAGCCTCCTGTCCTCCCTCCCCAGACCCCCCGCCACCTCTTCAGTGCCTCTCCTCGCAGCACCCCTGCTCCCGAGAACGGTGTTCTCTCCCATGTCATTTCCGGCTGCTCTGCCCCCCTCCCCCTGCCCTGACCAGGCTGCCCCACTATGACACGTGCTGACCTTGTTCTGAAGGCCAGAGCGCCTGGTTACGGTCCCCCAGTGCAAGTGCAGAGCCCACATGCCGCAGTCCCCACAGGGCGGCACTGCCGGACCCCACGCCACACTCCTGCTGCCTCAGTGTCTGCAGTGGGCGCAGCCAGCAGGCCCCCCAAACCCGGACTTGTATCCCCCGCGTCTCATCCCAGCCAGACCCTCAGGAGGGAGCCCGGGGCCGCCCACCCTTTGTGAGCAGGGCCTTGTGCAAGCGTGACAGTGGGGCTTCCCCTTGTAGCCAGTGGGGAGATGCCTGAGCCGGAAGCGCCTCAGGAAACGCAGACGCGGGCTTACCGGGGCTTCCGCGGGTTCGGCGCCTCCTGGTGTTCTCCTGGCCTCTGCCCCCCGTCCTGCACCCTCTCTAGCAGCCAGCGCACCACTGCCCTCGGCCACGAGGTGCCCTGTCCCCAGCTCTGGGAGAACAGCTGTCATGTGTGTGGTCATTGGATCCCAGGAGGCTGGTCTTTCCTCCCAGGCCTGGCAGGACCGAGAATTGTAATGTTTAGGTAGAAAGTTAAAGGGAGAAGTGGCCTCGGAGCAGAGCCATCAGCTGTAAGTGCATCTCGTGGGCTGACACATGCCTGTTCCTCTGGTCACTGCTTCCAGGACGTCGCTGCCGGCCCCCATGTTCTCCAGGAGCGACTTCAGTGTGTGGAGCATCCTGAAGAGGTGCATCGGCCTGGTGAGTGTGCAGGGCGCGGCTCCCGTGGCCCCTGCCCTCTGCGAGCGTGCACGCCGCGCGGGGTAGCGATGAGGGTGGACTCGGGTGCGGGGCCGTCCACAGCTGACGTTTCCCTCAGAGCTCGGTGATGTGCTCCTCGTCCTCTGGTGTCTGGTAGTCAGTGTGAACTGGGGGCGCTTTGTGGGGCGAGCCCCAGGCCAGCCTGCAGGACCAGGGACCCCGTGTCCCCTGCTCAGCCACTCAGGGCTGGTGCGGACCGTGCTAACGCACAGACAGTGAGGAAGGGACGGCGGTGCCTGTCCAGTGGCCGTGGCTCCTGTGTCCTGGTCTCTGGGCGGCGAGTCCTCGCTGAACCGCCGGAAGGCAGCCCCGCTGGGGCCTGGCCGCCTGCTGACGCCCAGATGCCTTCAGCCCCGCCTCCAGCGCATTTATTTTTGACTCCATTTCAGTCCTTTTCTCCCAGAGGCTGAGGAAACCTCATCTTTTTTTCAACTTTTTCTTTTGAAATAACTTTAGGTTCATAGAAAGTTGCAAAACAGCGCGGTGAGTCCGGTATGTTTCACGTGGCCTCCTGTGAGGTCACCTCCCTGGTAACCATGTGGTGCCCTGACCAGAGGAGGGCGTCCATGGGAACGTGACCTGGCTTTCCCCAGGTTGCCACTGATGTCCCACATGGTCGGCACTGAGACATCCAGACCCGGGCTCTGGGCTGTCACCCCGGGGGTATCACTGCTCAGGCCTCTGGGCACACAGGCCCCGCCTGCACACGTGTGTGTGCACACCTCTCTGTGCGAGCTCTTCACATGACATGTGAGCCGTGCTACCTCCTGCACTTTTGCCTGAATAGGTCCGGTCTGGACAGAAGTGTCTGGGGACGGATGAGGAGCTCAACAAGCCCCTTGACCTCGACTCCTCAGAAGTCTGGCGCCAGCCGCGTCTTTTCAGCAGAGGGACACCGTTAGGTTGCACTCCCCAAGGAAATGACAGATTTACACTCAAGCTGAGTGTCAACACAGGGCGCCTGTTCTCAGAACCTCTGGGCAAGGTCACCCCCTGCCAGCACTTGTCTGCTTTGCCCCCTGAATTGCTTGTCTCTGTGGGCACCGCGGAAGGGGCGACACCCTCTCCTTACTGCTTAGCTCCTAAAACAACAGCAGCATCCTGGTTAACACGACAGTGAATTGTCATGACCTCCGAGGCCTCAGCCGCGCCCACTGGTCCCTCCCCCGCTTCTGAAGTGGGTCTCAGAGGTCTTTCCATTTGCTAGCGCCGCTTATATGTCGCTCCGGTAGGATTCTTCGTAAAGACAACCGCGGTACTGTCCTGCTTTAGAAAGCACCCAGTTCTTTAATCTCACCGGCCCGCCTGTGGCCCCAAACTCCTTTCTGGGCTTTTGCGTGTGTGTGGAAGTTGTTTGAATCCTTCTGCCTTTGACCTTTTGTTGCTCCTCGGGTTTGGATCCCTGCTGCTCGTTCTCCCTGCACCACTGGCTTTGCCCACTCGATGCCCAGGAGCAGCCACGAGAGTGAAACCCTTGCTGGCTCTGAAAGGCCTTTGGGCCCAGCCACACGGGGACCTCAGTGGTGGTCTCACCTGCTGGGCTGAGGGGTTTCGAGTCACTGGGAGCTGAAGGGAAGCTAACAACTCTTTTTTAAAGATTACTTTTTAAGACTTAATTTATTGTTTGAGAAAAGGTGTGAGAGAGTAGAGGGGAGGCCCAGAGCAGTCTCCATAGGTGTACATCGTTAGTTGTGACGTGGTTTCATTTGACAAGGTTGGTGTGGGGCTGTGCAGGGTGGGAACCAAACTGGGGGCCTCCCACATGGGAGGCGAGAACCTTCGCTGCCATCCCAGTGGTTACCAGTTTCGACACAGCTCAGCACATGGGTTTGCAGGGGCCGGGGCCGGGATTCCATCCCCGGACCGCGTGACTGTGAAGCAAGTGCTCAGCCACTGAACTATCCTGGCATCTCCCTAATGACCCTTGAATGACGCGTTGGGACCACTGATCTGGAAGTGGCCAGAGGGACCCGCGACTCGTCTGGGAGCTCCTGCCGTCTGTGCGGCACGGGTCTGGAACAGGGTGGTGGGCGCAGGCGGTGTGGTGCCGGCTGTTGTGTGGGGACAGTGGAGCTCACTGGGCGGGGGGAAGGGTGGAAGCTTCACCTGCAGGCCCCGTTCCCCACCCCCAGGGGGGTGTCAGGCCTCTGTGCTCCGAGAAGTGGCCCTAGGGCGGGCCGGGGGCTGAGCGCTCCCTGGAGAGCAGCCCTGACAGTGGGCCGGCCCCTCACAGGAGCTGTCCAAGATCACCATGCCGATCGCCTTCAACGAGCCCCTGAGCTTCCTGCAGCGCCTCACGGAGTACATGGAGCACGTGCACCTCGTCCACAGGGCCTCGCGCCAGCCCCAGCCGCTGCAGAGGATGCAGGTGCGCCCCAGCGCCGGGCACGGCCCTGACCCCACTGGAGGGCCCGGCACCTCCCAGCTGACGTCTGGGAGGAGGGCCAGCAGCTCACACTGACTGGGTGCTGGCTGTGCTGGGTCGGTCGTGGTCCTTTCAGCACCACCACTGTGCGTGTGCATGCATGTGCCTGTGTGCGCATGCATGTGCCTGGGCGCACATGTGTGCCTATGTGTGTGTATCTCTGTGTACATGTGTGTGCATGCACGTGCCTGTGTGTACATGTGTGCATGTGCCTGTGTGTACGCATGTGTGTGCATGTGTCTGTGTGCATGTAGGTGTCTCGGCATGTGCTCAGTATATGTGTGCTTGTGTGCCTGACATGCTGCGTGTGTACCCGCTTGCACACGTGTGTTGAGTGTGCGCTGTGTGGGACAGCAGACCGCCCTGGCCGCAGGGCCTGCGCGGAGAACAGGCCGGGCGGTGGTAGGAGCCGCAGGCAGTGCCCACTGAGCTGGCTTTGAGGAGGCGGAGGGTGACTTCCCGGAAGCTCTGCAGCCTCGGACACTCACAGGGGAAGGCTGATGTCAGCAGCGAGGCCATAGTGACGCAGGAAGCTCTGGGCCTGGCGCCCAGCAGCCCTGGGCCCTGCCCCCGGTGAAGACCCGCTCTTAGCCCCTGCGTTGTTCACAGTGTGTCGCCGCCTTCGCAGTGTCGGCGGTGGCGTCCCAGTGGGAGAGGACTGGCAAGCCGTTCAACCCGCTCCTGGGGGAGACCTACGAGCTCGTAAGGTAAGGCGGCCCCCAGCCCGTGCGCGGGTCCTGGCTGCCAGCGGTGGAGCAGCTGGTCTCGCTATCTCCTCATGGAGAAAGCGCGCCGCCCTGGGGCTGCTTCAGGAACGACAGAGGGCCGGCCCCTGATGTCGCCCGAGACAGCTCAAAACGGCCCAGGTGCAGGAGGACGTGCCCGGGAGTCACTCCTGAGGGCACCAAGTTTTGAGTTGAGTGGAGCGTTCTCTTCTAGAGAGTTCTCCTGAGGATGTCCCCTCCCCCAGCGGACATGCTTTATGTGCAAGATTCTGACCTTATCTAGCTGTTAGCAAGTTAACGTTTTAGTTTATTAAAAAGCATTGAAATATCTTGAGACGAGAAACCAAAGCATAACATGGAAAGAGCCCTGGACTGCAGGCACTGAGCGCATGAACGACCCACGTGCTGATGCGGCGACTCTCCTAGTTGTCCCTGATGGAGCTCCCCTCCGGGCTCGGCCTGACGCCGCACAGACGGATAGAACAAAGCGCGCGCTCTTCCTCGCCACCTCTCACTGCAGGTCACGCGTGGGACCCGAGCGGCTTAACTAAAGCAAGCCAGTCCCCACTGCCTCTGTCCCCTCAGATCCCTCCTGGGAGCTAAAAATAACGCCTTTTCCTAGACAGGTGTTCATTTTGTAAATTACATACTGTGGTAGGCAACCTTTTAAAATCTAATTTTTCAACTTTGCTTCCTCTGTAATGATTGGAAATTCAGATTTCAGTTAAGTTAGTAATTATGTGGTTTAGCTTTTATAATTTTTAATGACTGCAACTGTAGGTGTATTCACAGTTCTGGAACAATTAAAAAGTGACATTTGTGCTGAAGAAGAGAGTGTACTAAAATCCTGTTTCTTGGCCAGAAATATCTCAGGGCACAAGACGTTTTATCGCAAACCTTCTGGGAGCCTCAGAAGAAGGCGGGGAGGCCGGGCCATCCTCACATGCGGTGTCTGGGCCGGGGGTGGGGGTGGGGTCGGGGGCCCCGCAGGGCTCAGAGTATAGCCTGGTGCCCCTGCCTCTGTCACTGGTCCTGAGAGAGGCCTGCAGACCTGCCTTTGCTTGGGGTGGGCCCAGGGAGCACGGTCCACGCGTGTGCACGCGTGTGTTTGTGGGAGAGGGGGATCGGTGTTAGGACAGGTGTTGGTATTGCTGCCCCGTGTGGCAGCGTGGCGTGGTCCCCAGTTCTCACTGCCTGTCCCAGACACCGCGCCCGCCCCTGTATGTGTGTGTCACTGCGGCCACCGCCCTTTATGGCCTCTGCTGTTGCTAACGTGGCTCCTTCTCTGTCTCCTGCTGCCCTCTTCCTTGCTTTTGTACCCAGGGAAGACCTAGGGTTCAGATTCATCTCTGAGCAGGTCAGCCACCACCCTCCCATCAGTGCGTTCCACTCCGAAGGCCTCGACCAGGACTTCTTGTTCCACGGCTCCATCTACCCCAAGCTCAGGTTCTGGGGCAAGAGCGTGGAGGCGGAGCCCCGGGGCACCATCACGCTGGAGCTGTTGCGGTGAGTGTGGCCGTCGGCGAGCGGGGGACTCGCCCTGCACTGGGCCCCACAAGCTGCCGGCAGCCTGCTGCTCCCTGGAGGAACCCCCACGTCTTCCTCCCCGTGTGCTCCGGCACGCGCGGGTCCCTGGTCAGAGCCGCGTGGTGGCCCCACACTCCCCGCTTGGAGTGGCCAGCGACAGCGTCTCCCCTTGTGTCTGGGTGCCAGGCGCCTTGTGGAGCCTCGGCAGGTGGTGCTGGTGTCTCATCCCTCAGAGCCGGGGACCCCAGGGGAGAAGTCACCGAGCGGGAAGCCATAGAGTGAGCCGACCACACCCGTCCCCACGCACGTGCTGTTCACACTGACCAGCCTGCCCTCCAGGGGGTGGGGGGCACGGAGCGGCCTTCCCCCGGGTGGCTCACACCCGCCCGGCCTGAGTAAATGTCGATGCTGATCAGACACCTCGAAGCAAAGACGGCCCTGGGCAGCCACGTGGGTGCCGCAGTCACCGTGGATGCAGCCCAGGCCACGGCCGGCAGCCGCTTCCGAGGCGCGGGCCCAGCTGGTGCCTGCGTGTGGAGCGGAATGGAGGCTTCATTTCCTGCCGGCCCAGCTGGGCTGGTGGTGGGGTTCAGGAGGAGCTGGGGAGCAGGGCCCCCCAGCGCCACCCCTGCCTCCTGGGCTGCTGGGGTCCCCAGGCCCGGGCGGGCAGCCCTGCAGGGAGTGTGCCTGTCCCGGTGGTCTTTGCTCTCCTGGGGAGAGGCATGAGGGGCCGAAAGGTGTGCAGCTTGCTGAGGAGCGTGCTGGTCACACCTGTTGTCACGAGATGCTCTGCACGGAGCTGGTATTGCCCTTCAGTGTGGCTGACACAGTGTCCCTGCCGTGGGGGCTGCTCTGCGTCGGGTCAGGCCCCAGGGGAGCGAGAAGAACGGAAGGAAAGTGTCCATGGCGTGTTCCAAGCCGCACTGGCCCCCGGCCCCCCGGCCGTGCCTGGGACCGCCTCCCGTCGGGGCGTCTGCCGCTCTCTTCTGGGGGCACATCACAGGAGAGCTGCTCTCTGTCTCTGGCATCTTTATTGCTTAAGAACTTGTCTTGACATTCAAGTGGAAAGCTTTGTTTAGGCTACAAAGGAAAGAAGAAATAAATTTCAAACGAATGCTAAGTAAGTAGCTGCGTTCAGGGAGTTCAAAGCAGTGTCCTTTAGTGCAGGTTTCAAGGCGATTGCGGTGGCGTCTGCTGCTGCCTTTCAGCTGCACAGGGGCTGCCGTGGGCTCTGACTCGCTCTCTGGCCTCTGACAGACACAACGAGGCCTACACCTGGAGCAACCCCACCTGCTGCGTGCACAACGTGATCATCGGGAAGCTGTGGATCGAGCAGTACGGCACGGTGGAGATCGTCAACCACAGGTGACGGCCCCGCTCGCTGCTCCTCGGCCCTGCGCCCCAGGGTGGGCAGCTCCCGGGCCCTGGAGCCCCGCGGGGGTGGGACCCGGGTCTGGGCAGGGTTGGCTTGGGTATTTGTTTTGTTTTTTTACTTATTTTGAAGTTTTAAGCGATAGTGACGAACGGTGTGATTGCCAGGTGAACAAAGTGACCGTCCTCATCGTGTCCACTGTGCAGCCTGTCACTCCTGCACGCTCACGCCTGATTGGCTGCTTTTCTGCAACTTAATTGAAATATAATTTATGTCATAAAACCCGCCCACTACTAGCACTTTCACAGGTCCTCCCCCAGGCTGTGGGGCCAGGATTTGGTAGCTGGTGCTGAAAGAAAACCCATGATTGCATCCTTGCCCTGGGACTATGCCAGTGGCAGCTGTCACTCAGTGAGACAGAGAGAGAAGAAAAAAAAACCAACAAAAAAAAACCCCCCCACTAAAGTGGACGTTTCAGTGATTTGTAGTAAATTTACTGACCGTGCAGCCATTGCCACAGGCCGTTTCCATCACCCTCACCCCCCAGGGCTGCGTGCAGCCCGGAGGCCTGTGCACATGCCCACCCCCCAGTGCTGTGTGCAGCCCGGAGGCCTGTGCACCTGCCCCCCCCCCCCCCCCCCCCCCAGTGCTGCGTGCAGCCCGGAGGCCTGTGCACACGCCCGCCAACCCCCCCACCCACTGCTGCGTGCAGCCTGGAGGCCGGTGCACATGCCCGCCCACCCCTCCCCTACCCCCAGTGCCCTTTCTGGATGGTTCATGTCCTAGAACAGAAGCCTGTGTTTGTTTTTCCTGCAGAACTGGAGATAAGTGTGTGCTTCACTTTAAACCGTGTGGGTTGTTTGGAAAAGAGCTTCACCGAGTGGAAGGACACATTCAAGACAAAAGGTAGGTCCTCGCCTGGGCTGCACCGTGTGTGTCTGCGACACGTGTCTGCTTGTTGCTCCGGAAAGAACATGTCCTTCTGGGTGTGAGGAGCCTGCGGCTGCGTTCAGTGTAGCTTCCAGGGCGAGTGCAGCCCGTCCCACCCTCTCGGTCTGTTTCCTCTGCTAACGTGGAGGTGGGGCCATTAGACACATTCACAGACGCAGCTGCTCTCTCCAGCGTCACGCGTGTTGTCAGGCCCAGACGCCAGCGTGTGTGAGCATCTGTGCACAGGGCTCGCTCATCCGCCCCGAAACCAGGAGCGCTTGCTGTGTGTGAGCCTAGAAATGGCCCGTAGGATCTTAACGCATTTTCTGAGGGTTTTTCCCCTGTAGGTTGGTTATCTTATGTTTGGGTCTCGAGTTTCTCGTCTTCCGTTTTCCCCTGTAAGTCATCTGGGTAATTTGGGCCATCTGAGCTCACAAGGTTCCTTCCGGCTCCTAAAATCTGCACCTTTTAATCAGAAGCAAGTCTCAGTGTAAAGGAGCCATGTTGCCACTCATTCCTGCTCTGGTGGGTTCTAGAACTGCCTGGAAAAGACCTGGGGGTTCAGGACTCCACCCATTCTGCCCTTTGAAGTCACTCGGGCGCTGTGGGGACCTCAGGGACGTTGTCTGGCCCGGGAGCAGTGGTGACAGGAGCAGCCTCTCCCTGGTGGGATCAGCCTGAGGGAACCTGCCATGAGCTGGGCCCCGGACCCGCAGGCAGAGTGGCCACGCCCTTCGCACCTGCACACCCTCTCCTGATTGTTTCCCACCCCAAGTTCCAGTGAGCTCGTCCCTAATTCCAGGCCTCTGTGAGACAGGGTGTCCCCACAGGCTGGCCCTCGGGCGGGGTCTTCCCAGGGTGCTGTGCGGCTACAGAGCAGCGTTTCCAGGGGCACGTGGCCAAGCGTGTGCTCTGCCCAAGACAAAGCAGAGCGCATGGTCCCACACTGTCCTGTCCCTCCTGCCGGGGCTGGCAGGGGCGCCGGTAGCTCCAGTCTTGGCCCTGAGGAGAGGAGGTGGCAGCCAGAGGTGCCTGTGTGAGCTCATGAAGATAAACTCACCGGAACGCGGGAGGCGGGGTTACGTGATTTACAGAGAAGGGGCTGAGGACCAGCGCATAAAATTCAGCGGGTTTTAAGAACTTGGGCTGATCGGGATTCCGAGTAAATGTGTCCACACGCTTTTCACCCTTCTTGTCCCCAGCCCGTCTCGCACCCCGTGGGTGTCTGGACCCATCTCCCCTCCGCTCTGGTGCACAAGGAGCAGGGATGTTGCAGGTGGCACGAGTAGAGATCCTAACGTGCAGCCTTTTTTCTCTGCATTTATGTCCAGAGATATACTAAGATCTACAAGAAGACAAGTCAGAACGGGAATTTACTGTCTGGTCAGAATCCAGGTGCAGCACGTTTGATGAGTGGTTTATCGTTGCTGTTAACTCAGTGTTTAAACCCCCTTTGTTGCAGCAAAAGGAAGCTCTTCATCATCTATGGCAAGTGGACAGAGGGCTTGTGGGGCATAGACCCGGTGGCCTACGACTCCTTCAGGAAGCAGGAGAGGAGAGGCGACCACCTGCGAAGGGCAAAGCCCGTGAGTGCTGGGCACTGGGCACTGGGCACGTGGGTGTGGGGCAGGTGGGGGTGGGCAGGACGGCCCTCAGGGCCCAGGACTTCTGGGAAACCAGCCCCCCATCCTGCATGGATTCATCGCGAGCTGCCGCCTGGTGGGTTCTGGGTGGCGGGGCGTGTGTCTGTCCCGCTGTGCAGGGGCCGTGGTCCTCAGCCCCGGGCGCGGTGTCCTGTCCCAGCACCTGTGCCCGGAGCGTGGCGGGTCAGGGGGCACCGTCACTTCTCTCTGGAAGTGCCGTATCGTGGATGCTTTTCCACGAGCCTCCTGTCTTCCTGCACCTTGTTAGCTCAGACCCATTACATCAGCAAGTGCCTGTCATCGCGTGTTCCGTTCTGAGAGCCGGGTCACGTTTGCGGCCGCGGGGAAGTTGTGACAAGCGCGCTGCTATGTCCCCCGGAGCTTGGGAGCAGCGCTGACCTGAAGGGTGTTCCGGGGCTGAAACCCAGACGTGATGGTTCACGGAGCTGTCAGGGTTTTCTAGACACTGACACCCCCTGGGCTGCTCGGGGCTTCTCACACGTGCTGTTCAGCATCTTCCCTAACAGTGCTCTCCTGCTTAGAGGAAGCAAAGCTCTGCACAGACAGTAAGAGCTAGAATGTGAGGTCCATCCAGTGACGCCTGTACTGCGTCAGCTTAGTGTCGCTGTCCTCTTGGGTGGCCTGGGACCCAGGGGGTCTTGTTCCGTGTGACCTGCAGGCCGCGGGGAGGTCCCTGAGCCGCGTCTGTCACACTGAAGTGCTGTCCCCGAGCGGTGGCACCTGTGGCCGCTATGTCTGTGTTGAGCTGCGGCCTCCAGGTGGGGCTTGGCCCGCAGGTCAGAGCCCCGGCCCCCGGCCGTCCTCTCAGCAGCGCGCACCAGACTCGTGCACCCAGACGCCGCGTGCTGCTGCGGACGGTGTCACCCGAGTGCCGGCAGCGGCCTCAGGAGCCCGTTCCCGTGCACTGCTCGCGCTCTGCCCGCTGCTGACCTCGCGCCCCATCTTGGGGGCTGAGCCTGCGCGACCGAGGGGCAGACAGGGCCCAGGCTGGGGACTGGTCTGAAAGGCGCTGAGAGCCCCTGCCCTTGCGGCGAGCGCACTGTGTGCCGTTTCAGGAAGACGGCGCTGAGACCACGGGCGGGGACGAGGTGGACGCCGTGCCTGAGGCCCAGGACACTGTGCAGGTCATTCCAGGCAGCAAGCTGCTCTGGAGGGTCAACTCCCGGCCCCCCAACTCTGCCCAGGTCAGTGCGGCCCTGCCCGTTGTCCCTGGTCACCTCACCGGACTTTACCTCTGCAGTGTGAGCCCCTCAGGGCGCCTGCCCCCCTGGAGCCGCACCCCGGCCCCGGCTGCAGCGGCACCGACATGCTGTGACCGCGAGTCAGTGACGGGGACACACTGCCGACTCCGCACATAGTGTCACAGCGGCTGGGCTGCACCCTGGGCCGCACGCAGGAGCCCGGCAGCGACTCTAGTCCTGCTCTGGGCTCTGGGCTCCTTGTGACAGAGTCGGGGGCGGGGACAAGAGTGGGGGCTGCCGTGGGGGATGCGCTCCCCTTGTGATTTCTCTCACGTCCCAGGGGAGACAGTCCTGCAAGTCAGGAGGCAAGGGGAGGGTCTGAGGCCCCAGATGGCCCCCTTGGTGTGGGGAGGAGCCCCTACCCCTGAATGGCCTTGATGGGGCATCTCCAGGGGGCCGGTGACACGCTGGTGGGTTTAGAGAGAGGATCTATGACTTCAGTGTCAAGAAAAGAGCACCAGCGACAGTAACGGCTTCTGTGCCCCCAGATGTACAACTTCAGCAGCTTTACCGTGAGCCTCAATGAGCTGCAGACCGGCATGGAGAAGGTGCTGGCGCCCACGGACTGCCGCCTGCGCCCCGACATCCGCGGCATGGAGGACGGCAACATGGGTGCGCGGGGGCTGGGCGGGGGCTGGCGGGGGCTCCTGGGGCAGCAGGCACTTGGCACGGTGTCCTAACGGTGACCGGGGGCCTGTGTCCACGGCTCCTGACCCAGACCTGTGTGCTTGGCCCCCAGAGCTGGCGAGCCAGGAGAAGGCGCGGCTGGAGGAGAAGCAGCGGGGGGCCCGGAGGGAGCGCGCCAGGGACCAGGCCGAGTGGCAGAGCCGGTGAGGCTGCCCGGCGTGTGGGGGGGAACAGGGGGGACCGGTGGTGGGGGGCCCGCACTCAGCCGTGGCTGAGCTGGGCCGTCGCTGGTTCTGTCACGATGGTGCCGGCAGCCCTGTGCCCAGTGCTGAGCCCACCACGCAGACAGGCCGAGTCCCCCATCACTGAGGCCACCCTGCTGGTGACAGGCAGGCCACCTGAGTCCGGGCCCACCGGCCTGCCCCAGCGTATTCCACCCTGAACGCTTTCCCCAACAGCACATTTAGAAAGAGAACGTGGCGTGAGCCAGGCCACTGACTGCAGGAGAGACGCCCGGGTGACTGGCGGCTGGGCCCCCGGGGAGGAGGGAGGCGGTGCAGGCCACCGAGCCTGCCATCTGTTTTCTTTCTGAAATGCCTCACGTCATTGTCCTTTGTTCTTCAGCAGTCACGGCAGGAAAGGACGTCCTTTAATAAGCGTTAGGTCACAAAAGCGTAGTTCAGTCTGTGCCCACAAGTTAGGACCTGAGTGTGTCAGCACACCTCCTTGTTGGCTGGATTTGTTGTCACTGTTTTCAGGGCCCTGTGACCTCACCTCGGGACTTATGTGACCAGTGTTTTTTAAACCAATTCTCAGTTCTTGGGCTTCCACTGTCCTTACAGTTCGGCACATGGCTTCACGTGGGTTGGGGCCAGGAATTGATCCTCGGTTCTCAGGGCTGCAAAGTGAGCAATGAACCTGCTGAGCCATCCCGGCTTCCCCGGCTTTTTTTTTTTAAAGCAGTCAGTTTAAAATCCAGATTGTGCAAAAATGTCTTGAAAAGACAATTCCCAGCCATGGGCGTCCTCCACACACACTCCCGCCTGGTTGTCACCTTGCCACAGCTAAGCGGCTGTTCCTGCCATGCAGGCGGCTGTTGCATGGTGTGCCCGTCAGGAATGGTGGCCATAACTGGACCACTTATGGGCACTGTGACCTCTCTGCCCATAACGTGTCCCCAGAGAACACACACAGACCTGACCTGCCTGGGAGGAGGGAAACCGAGCGCTGTGGTACTGTCACCGCCACTCGGGTGGGTGGCTGAGGGCCCAGCCGAGGGTTTCCTGTGAGATCCTCGTGGTTCTCTGGGGATGTTTGGGGGAAAGCGCTGGAGTGAACGCGGATGGATAGTCCTGGGTCGGAGCTGCCGCCCTGGGCCGGGCTTCGAACATGATGATGATGTGCGGACGCCCAGGTAGGGGCAATGTGGCCAGGCCACGGCGAGGCCCGGTGGCTCCCTGACGCTCCTCTGTGTTGCAGGTGGTTTCGCCAGGGCAGGAACCCGCACACGGGGGCCCCCGACTGGCTGTACACTGGGGGCTACTTCGAGCGGGATTTCTCAGGCTGCCCAGACATCTACTGAGGGCCGGAGTGGCCCAGGACCCGACACCTGCGAGGCGGGACCTCCTCGGAGCTTCGGTCTCGGCAGGAGCAGCCTCTCCCAGGACCTCGCGCGGACACAGTGCCACCCTGCAGAGGGCTCAGCCCCAGTTAACTCCCGATTGCCAACTTGTACTGCTGTGCGGCCTCTTCATAAAGCTCCCCGGGCCCATCCTGGTTCCCTTCAGGTTTGGAAGGACCGTTCTCTCAGCCCCTTGATGTGACAGCAGTTAGCTGGGTCGCTCAGCTGACAGCACCCTGTCAGCTATAAAAGGTGTAACTGAAGCAAGTAAAGGAAAGGACCCTCCTCCTCCTTCAGTGAAGCGCCACCGGGTTTCTGGAAGTATTTAAATGTGAACCAGCAACAGGAAAAAATAGGTCTTGACAGTAACCCCGGGAGGAGCTTCCCACAGGTGAGGAGTCGCTATCTGAATTATGGTGACAAAAGCGAGGTTTCAAAGTGTCAGATTGAACGGAATGATAGTTGTCAGATTCTGTATTTTTTACCAATCTTCAGTAATGTAAAGATCACTTTTAAAATATTTAAGCTCCAACTATTTGAATAGTATTTGCTGACTAGCAGATGTGCATTAATCAATTACCGGTGTGTACTGTCCAAATGAAGCACGACTGATAGCTCAGGAGCATTACGACTGTGACCAGAGCTCCCCACGCCGAGGGCGCCCCGGCCCGGCCACGCCACTGTCTCCACAGGCCGACCCCTGTCCCAGAGCGAGAGTCGTTTCTTAGAACACGTGACCTGTGCCCACAGTTCTCTTGTGTCTCTGTCTCCCCAGCATGCACGTCTAGAGTCCAGGGAATCACGCCTGGTGCGCACTGTGGGGGTCAGGGCTGCAGGCGAATTAAAGCTATTTAACAAAACAGGGGCGTGTGCCCGCTCAGCCTCCGTCCTCCCCGGGCAACTTTTCTCTAGAACTTTCCACACTATTGATGGTGGTATCTTTGAATCAAAGACAATCTGCTGCATGTGGGGGTGTACGCACATGTGTAGTCACATACACACACAGTCACATACACACACTGTCACATACACAGTCATGTATACACACAGTCATGTACACACACAGTCACGTACACACACTCACACAGTCATGTACACACACAGTCACGTACACACAGTCATATACACACAGTCACGTACACACAGTCACGTACACACACTCACATACAGTCATGTACACACACAGTCACGTACACACAGTCATATACACACATTGTCACGTACACAGTCACGTACATAGGCACACACATGCACAGCCACATATGCATGTGCAGCCACACACATACACTGTCACAACATACACAGGCATATACACACGTGCAGTCACATACATGCACAGTCATGCACATGTGCAATCATACATAGTCACGTATAGTCGCACATGCAGTCACACACAATCATGTACACACGTATAGCCACACACACAAGGTCATGTGTATACAGTCACACACATGGTCACAGGCATATGCACATGCACAGTTACATGTACTCGTGTGCATGTGTAGTCACATGCACAGTCACGTACAGACACATACAGCCACATACACACAGGCACACATACAGATGCGCATGTACACGCAGTAGCGTGGAGTGAGAGCCGTCATCGTGTGACTAGTTTCAAAATCTCACCTGTCCCTAAAATGCGTGTTCAGCAGGCGTGTTCAGCAGGCGTGTTCAGCAGGCTAGGTGGTGTAGCTTTGGAAATGAAGCCATGGCCTCTGGACAGTGTGTACGCAGCCGTGGGTGCCCGTGGGCACCTCCGCACCCCTGACTGGCTGCGTTGGAGCTGCCGAGGCTCATATGCGGCCTGTGGGCATCAGGCAGAGCCCTGTGGGCCATGCTGGGGGCACGGCTCCGGTCATGGGTTACCACATGCGGGGCTGCTTGTCGGCTCCTGCTGGGTCACCCCGTCGTTACTGCCTCCAGTGAGCAGCCAGCAAGGGCCCCACGGGGTTCCCGCTGGGTCACAAGGTCGGGATGGGGGCAGGACCACAGGCACATGGCCAGAAGGCTCCCGTGAGCCCCCTGCCCTCGGGCAGCCCGGCAGCCAGCGTCCTCTCAGGACACCTGTCTTGGGAAAAGTGCTCCCCGTGGGCGGTGGCCACAAGTCTGTCTGAGGCACAGAGAAGCGAGCACGCAGTCACGGATGCTGCCCGGCTCCCACAGCCCCGAAGCCCACGGCCCTGATGCGCGGGGGCCGCTGCTCCTGGAAGAGGGGTGCGCCCACAGGCAGCTCTTTCGGGCCTGCTTTCTCCTGTCTCAGCGCTCGGACTGTCTAGCGTCTCCCAAAGCGCGGCCCCGAGGCCGGGCCGTGGCCGGGGAGCCTGGCACGCACCAGGCACGCGCGGTGCCGTCCCCCCCGACCTGTGTGACGTGGGGCCCTCCGCTCCGACACCCACGGGGGTGGGTCCTGCAGGGAAGACGGCGCTGCGGGGTCTCTGTGTCAGCCTCCTGGGCGGCCAGTTCCCCTGGGCGTGCTGCCCCCTGGCCCCTGAGAACCGGGCTGTCCTGGGTCACATGTTTAGTCACAGGTGGTCTGGTCCCTACAGAGGGTGGCACCACGCAAATACAGGGCCTGCCACGTCACTGCACATGCTGGGCGCATCTGCGCCACCGTTCATCCTGCCCGTGTACACGGAAGCGCCGGGCAGGAGAACACGCTAGTGACCGCCGTGCCGTGCGTGACGGGTCAGCACCCATGCAGATGCCAGAGCAGCCGTTGGAGCGTATGCGGGGCCGTGGAGACACGTGCCGAACCCCAGCTCTGCGGCGAGGTTCTTCAGCGCTGGGCTGTGGCTGACAAGCTTGTGCCGACCCGGTCCCGCCCCTCCCCCCACCGGTGTCAGGTGCGCGTTCTGAGGGGCGGGCCCAAGGGTGACTGCTCGTCACAGCACAGGGGGCATCAGGGACACTGTCGTCTCTGGGGGGCGCTTACTGGATGGAGGGGGTCCAGGCTCCCTGGGCCCCGGGAACCTCTTCTCTCCGGGGACGGGCCCGGGCTGGGAGCCGTGAGATGTCAGAACACGGTGTTCGTGTCACTAGGGGGCCCTGCTGTCTGGCCGCTGTCCTGGGTGCCCAGCAGCCTTGTGCCTTCCGAGAGGGTGAGCTGAGGGGAGGCAGGCAGCCCCCCAGCCCGGTGGCTCCGGGCAGAGGGACAGACAGTCCGCACTGTCAGAATGCCCAGGGGCACAGATGGGCCATAGAGCACTGAGCTCTGCCAGGGCCTGGGCCTGGCACCATGGTGCTTAAGCCCGACGACCACCATCCAGGCCCCCCCCCCCGGGGCGGGGGAGCTGGCCACTCAGGCAAAAGAACTGTTCTCAGCAGACGGTGGAGCGCTGAGTGTCCACCCGCGAAGAGTGACGCTGACTCTCACCTCCCACCACGTACGAAAACCAGCTCGATGTGGACCAAGGGCCTACGTGTCAGACCTAAAACAATAAAAGTCTCAGGAGAAAACAGGGCGCAAGCTTCACATACTGGATCTGGCAGTGACTTCTTTCATCCAACACCCAAAGCACAGCAACAAAAGGGAAAAAAGACAAATGGGAGTTTGTGAAAACTGAAACAATTTTATGTGCACCTGACACTATCGTTGGACTAAAAAGGCGCGCCACAGAAGGGGAGAAAATATTTGCAAATCACGTATCGGGCAGCAGATTAACATTCAGACCCCATAGAGAACTAAAACTCAACAACAGGAACAAACACTCAAACTCGGGCAAAGGGCTTGAATGGACATCTCCCCCGAGAAGGTGCCCAGGCAGCCAGTAAGCACGCGGGACGATGCGCAGCACCACCAACCGCCTGGGAAACGCGGGTCAGAGCTGCGGGAGGTGCCCACGCTCAGTAGGATGGCTGCCATCAAAGACGGACGAGCTGGTGAGGACGGGGAGAAACCAGTGGGTGGGAGTATAAAATGGCACAGCCGTTGCGGAAGACAGAACGGCCGTTCCTCAGAAAACTTAAAAATAGGGGAGGCTGGGATAGCTCAGCAGGTTGAGCGCTTGCCTTGCAGCCACGAGGTCCGGGATTCGGATCCTGCCCGGCCCCTGCAAACCCACGTGCTGCCCTGGGGGTGCTTCCCACGCAGGGGCCCCCCAGTTTGGTTCCTGCTCCACGCGGCCCCACGTCCACCTTTGTGGCATGAAATGATGTGGGAACTAATGACGGACACGTATGGAGACTGCTCCGGGCCCTCCTCTTCCTCTCTGACCGTCAAACAATAAAATCGTGCTTTAAGCGGAACTGCCGTGGGCCCCAGCAACCCCACTTGTGGACAGAGGCCTGAGAGCTGAGGGCGGCGTCCTGAAGAGACGTGGGCACCCCCGTGTGCACAGCAGCGTGGACATCAGCCGTGCTCCGTGCAGGGATGAGTGGCTGGATAAAGTGGGGTCCCCCCACACCTGGAAGAGCACTCAGCCCTAAAAAAGGAGGGGCTCCTGCCAGGCTAGAACGGGGAGGGACCTGGGGGACATGATGCTCAATGAGATAAGCCAGCCGCCCAAGGACACACGCTGTGACCTCCCATGTCTGTGAGGTCCCTAGACTTGTCAGAGTGGGGGGTGGTCGCTGGGCTGTGTCTCGTGGGCGCAGCCTCTCAGTTCTGCAGAGTGGAGCCTGGAAGTGGGTGGCGGTGACGGTTTTACATCGAATGTGTTCACCGCCCCCGAACTCTACGCTTAAGAGTGGTTAAGGTGTCCTGTTGCTTCGTCTCTCTTCGCTCTTTCCCGGTCTGCCGCCGCCTCCACCATGGCCCAAGCTGCTATTGCGCTGATTGGACTGGCTGTCATGGGCCAGAACTTAATTCTGAACATGAATGATCATGGCTTTGTGGTCTGTGCTCTTAATAGGACAGTTTCCAAAGCTGATGATTTCTTGGCCAATGAGGCAAAGGGAACCAAAGTGATTGGTGCTCACTCCTTGGAGGAAATGTCTCCAAGCTGAAGAAGCCTCGGCGGATCGTACTGCTCGTGAAGGCTGGTCAAGCTGTTGATGATTTCATCAAAAAACTGGTACCATTGTTGGACACTGGTGACATCATCATCGATGGAGGAAATTCTGAATACAGGGATACCACAAGACGGTGTCGAGACCTCCAGGCCAAGGGAATCTTGTTTGTGGGGAGCGGAGTTAGTGGTGGAGAGGAGGGGGCCCGGTACGGTCCATCGCTTATGCCTGGAGGGAACAAGGAAGCTTGGCCCCACATCAAGACCATCTTCCAGGGTATTGCTGCCAAAGTAGGAACTGGAGAACCCTGCTGTGACTGGGTGGGAGAAGAGGGAGCAGGACACTTTGTGAAGATGGTGCACAATGGGATAGAGTACGGTGACAGGCAGCTGATCTGTGAGGCCTACCACTTGATGAAGGACATCCTGGGCATGGAGCATAATGAGATGGCCAAGGCATTTGAGGAATGGAATAAGACAGAGCTAGACTCATTCCTGATTGAAATCACAGCCAATATTCTCAAGTTCCAAGACAGTGATGGCAAACATCTACTGCCCAAGATCCGGGACAGTGCGGGTCAGAAGGGCACCGGGAAGTGGACTGCCATCTCAGCCCTGGAGCACGGCGTGCCCGTCACCCTCATCGGAGAAGCAGTCTTGGCCCGATGTTTATCATCTCTGAAGGACGAAAGGATTCAAGCTAGCAAAAAGCTGAGTGGTCCTCAAAAGGTCCAGTTTAAAGGTGATAAGAAATCATCCCTGGAGGACATTCGAAAGGCCCTTTATGCTTCCAAGATCATCTCTTACGCTCAAGGCTTTATGCTGCTAAGACGGGCAGCCTCTGAATTTGGCTGGACCCTCAACTATGGTGGCATTGCCTTGATGTGGAGGGGGGGCTGCACCATTAGAAGCATATTCCTAGGAACGATCAAAGATGCATTTGACCGAAACCCAGAACTTCAGAACCTACTACTAGATGACTTCTTTAAGTCAGCTGTTGAAAACTGCCAGGAGTCCTGGCGGCGGGCCATCAGCGCTGGGGTCCAGGCGGGCATCCCCATGCCCTGCTTCACCACTGCATTGTCCTTCTACGACGGGTACAGGCCCGAGATGCTGCCAGCCAACCTGATCCAGGCTCAGCGGGATTACTTTGGGGCTCACACCTACGAACTCTTAGCCAAACCGGGAAAGTTTATCCGCACTAATTGGCCAGGCCATGGTGGCAGTGTGTCATCCTCTTCGTACAACGCCTAATCACACTCAACGTGCCACCCACAATGCCATAGACAGGGACATTCCATTTGCCACACAACACTGCTTCCATGGCCCTTTGCCCCACTTTATGCTCAGATCTTTTTTTTTTTTCTTTTTTTTATATCTTTTATATTTATAGAGAGTAATTATTTTATCTTCAGTGCATATTTATTTTTATTTTACTTTTGACAGATAGAGAGAGAGACAGAGACAGAGACAGCTAGAGAACCAAACTGTGGGAACTCCCCAGCTCAGCACGTGGGTCCTGCCTGGGCCGGAGCCGGGATTCGATCCCCGGTCCTCGGGGCCTCAAAGCGAGCGCTCCACCCGCTGAGCCGTCCCGGCTTTCCCTTTTTTTTATTTTTTTATATATATATATTTTTTAAATATTTATCTATGTACTTATTTATTTTGACAGAGAGAGAGAGATACAGAGACAGAGAGAGAAATGAACTGGGGGAGCTCCCAGTTCAGCACATGGGTCTGCACGGGCCGGGGCCGGGATTCGATCCTCGGTCCCTGGGGCTGCAAAGTGAGCGCTTAACCTACTGAGCCATCCCGGCTTCCCCATATATATATATATATATATATATATATATATATATATATATATATATATATTTTTTTTTTTTTTTACAGAGAGTGAGAGAGAGAGAGAGAGAGAGAATGATACAATGATACAGAGACAGAGAGAGAACTGAACTGGGAGAACTTCCCAGCTCAGCACATGGGTCCGCACGGGCCGGGGCCGGGATTCGATCCTCGGTCCCCGGGGCTGCAAAGTGAGCGCCTAACCCGCTGAGCCCTCCCGGCTTCCCCTGCTCAGATCTTTTAAACAAAGTCGTAAGCGGCTCCTGGAAAAGCCTACCCTAGCCTACATGTGAAGAAGTGCTGGCAGAACCATCTTGATCTGCCTTCACCTCCTGGTCCTGTGACAGCGAACCCGCTGCTGGGAGCCAGGACTTCGCACACACCCCACGTGGGTGAGGGAGGCAGAAGAGGCAGCAGCTCTTGTCCCATAAAGGGAAGAGTTTTTTTTAATTGATCAGATTGGAACCTTTGCATTATGCCCCTGAATTCCTTTTTCCCCTCTACTTAATAAAAGCTACATTATATTAAAAAAAAAAAAGTGGTTGAGACGGTAAATTGTACGTTATGCGCAGGTTACCACATTGTGAGACGGGTGGTCGCTGGTCGGGAAGGGGGCCGGTTGGGATCCAGAGGACTCGGGGGCAGCGGCAGCCCTCAGGGACCCCGTCACGGTGGGTCCCCGTCGTTGCACTCGCGTCCAGTCCCACGGGATGCAACGGTGACCCCAACGTCCTGCGGACTCGGGGTGGGCGCAGGGCCCAGGCGCCGGGGCCTCGCCATCCTCGGGGGCGTCTGGGCGGCCTCCAGGGGACCCCCACCCACGAGCGGAGCGGGGAGAAGGGGGAGGCAGCCAGGTCAGCACCGGTATCGGGCGCGGCCGCGGCCACGCGCCCCCACGAGGCCCCCGCTCCCGTGGGCACCACGACCCACGCACCGAGCCCCTCGGAAGGACGCGGAGCCGGCCCAGCCCTGGCGTCCTGAGATGCCCGCTGCCCCCCGACCCCATGACCCCATGACCCCATGACCCGTCCCCCTGCGCCTCAGCCATCCTCGGCCCCGGGTCCGACGCCGACCGCTCCACCCGCGCCCGCCCGGCCCGCCGTCCCCGGCGCCGCCGCCAGGGGCCGCCGCCGCGCCCCTATGACACAGCAACAATAGGGGCCGCTCTGGCCGGCGGCTTCCGCCGGAAGAGGTCGCGGGCGCGGGGGCGGGCCTAAGCGGGTCATGGACGGCCGGCCTCGCCAATCGCCCGCAAGCCGACGTCGTCCCTGAGCCTGACGGGCCCAATCGGCCGCGAGAGCGGGGCGCGGGGCGGGGCGAGAGGGAGCTTCCGGCGGGGCCCGGCAGACGCCGAGGAGGAAGAGCCAGCCCGGTCGGCTCCTCTCGCCCGAGTGTCGGCGCGGGCCAGGTGCGCGGGGCGCCGGGGGCGCGGGGGGCATCCGGGGCGTGGGGTCCGCGCCGCCTGCGGCCCGGGAGCCGGGCGCCGGGCCTCGGGGCCGAGGGAGCCGGGCGGGCGGGGGGCCGGGGCGCCGGGCGCGGAGCGAGGCCTCTCGGGGCGGCCCAGGCCGCGCCCTGCGGCGAGCTGCCCCGGCCCCTCCGCCCCGCGCGGAGCCAAGGCCGCGGGGCCGTAAGGTCTGCGGGTTTGGGGCGGCCGTTCCTCCTCGGGGTGGGCCCCGCCGCGACTCCCCTGTTTTTGTTTGTTTTTATTAAGGGAGCAAACCTGCAGCTGACCGCTCCTGGGTCCGACGGCAGCTAGGTATCAGGCCGGAGTTGTGTGTCTGGTCTCATGCACGGTGTCCCGTCCAGCTCAAGTTTTTAAAGATTTATTTGTATTGTCTTTTGACTGAGAGAGAGAGAAGGGGGAGGGCCCAGAGCAGTCTCCATAGTTGACAGCATTAGTTTTCCATATAGTGTCACTCCACAGGTGGGCACAGGGCTGTGCAGGGCAGGAACTGGGCCGGGAGCCTCCCACATAGGTCCCGGCAAGAACCGAACTGGGGGCACAGCCCAGCTCAGCATGTGGGTCCCCACGGGCCGGGCCCGGGATTCGATCCTCAGGCTCCCGGGCTGCAAAGCGAGTGCTCAACCCGCTGAGCCCTCCCAGTTTCCCCCAGCTCAAGTTTTTTAATTCTTCGGAGCCCCAGACTAAAACGCGGCTGGAGGAGGGTCCCCAAACATAGGCGACGGTGGGGTTCAGATGCAGAGGTTGAGTTTGCTTTTTGAGAAGCGTCAGAAGCTGCCGTGCCCTCCTCCTGGCACCTGGCTCAGGTCCCGGGACGTCGGGCTCTGTAGCCCCACGAGGAGTTGTGTGTGAGGAGGAGGGTGTTGGGCAGCATACCTGGGGCTCCCTTCCCGCCGAGCAGCCTGGAGGTTCAGAGAAGGGCGCTTTCACTCTGTCCAGGCCAGCTCCGCATCTGAGTGAGGAGGTGGGACTTCCGTGGAAGTGACTGGGTCTGCGTGCTGGTCCCTCTTTCAGGATGACGACTTCAGGCGCCCTGTTTCCAAGCCTGGTGCCAGGCTCCCGTGGGTCCTCCAACAAGTATTTGGTGGAGTTTCGGGCAGGAAAGATGTCACTAAAAGGAACTACCGTCACCCCAGATAAAAGGAAAGGGCTGGTATACATTCAGCAGACAGACGACTCCCTCATTCACTTCTGCTGGAAAGACAGGACCTCCGGGAACGTGGAGGACGTAAGTGTCTTAGCCTGCATGACCTCTTATGGGCGCCCGCCGGCCATCAGAAGAGAAGGACGAGGTGTGGCCCTCCCGCTCGCGGGCACAGCGGTTACAGTTGGGTGTGCATTGGGGGGAGGTGGGGATTGTGGGTTTGCTGCCCTCAGGGGCTGTTTTGTTGTTGGCTTATAGGTCTTCCTGGTCTCAGTGGTCACGTAGGTTTCTCCTGTCGCTGTATATACTTTAAACTTTGACGATTGGGTGCTCAGAACGGAAAAGTCATGTAAAAATTCTGGCCTTTTTCATGAACCTTTGAAAGCTCCCTCTAGAGGTTATTGTACATAGTGCTCTTGTCCTGTGTTAGGATTGGGAGTCCGTCAGAGTTGACTTAACTCACCCTGGAATGTTGTTCCCGAAACGTCTATTAAAATCAAGAGCCTCCTTCCCTGCTTAGCACTGAGCCCTGCCCCTGGCCCTCCGGTCCTCGCGGGGTGTCCCTGACCATGGCTTAAGTGCCCTGCAGATAGATACCCTGCTGGGGAGGGGCTTAGCAACGTGCTGGATGTGCTCGCTTGTCCTGTATCCGCCCCCCCCACTCACTCACTCACACACACACACACACACACACACACACTCACACGTCGACTGGGGATGCAGCTGTTTTCCTGGGAGGTGCTGGGACGCAGCCATGCGTGCTTCCCGAGGCTGACTCTGACCTTGCTGTTCTCTGGCTTTCTGTAGGATTTGATCATCTTCCCTGATGATTGTGAGTTCAAGCGCGTGCCGCAGTGCCCCAGCGGACGCGTCTACGTGCTCAAGTTCAAGGCTGGCTCCAAACGACTCTTCTTCTGGATGCAGGTACGTGGAGGGGCTTTGTTTGCCTCTGGTCTTGCCATCATAAAATTGGGTTAGGAGCTTGCTTCTGGATGGTGGAATTAGCTTCCACAAAGCTGGTGCTGACCAGACATGGTCGCCTTGAACCTCAGGTTCCAGGGCATCGCCTTGCTGTGGGGGCGTGACGGGGGGGCCTCTCTGGAGTCCCAAGTGACCCCTCAAGGCATGGAGTTCCCTGGCAGACAAATGGGAGTGACCTCTAGGGTGGGCCCTGTCCTGATGCATCGACAGGCATGTGTCCTCTGGTTTGCTTGTCCCCAGTGCCCCGTCAAGGGTCATGAGGACCCCGGAGCAGAAGTGAGGGTAGCTGTGTGGTTCCCCCTCCCCAGTGCTCTGCTTTGGGGTTTTCGGGGTCAGTGCACCAGGACCTCCTCACCCCCCCCCCCCGCTACAGGCGTGTTGCAGCAGGCTGAGTGGCCACCATTCCTTCTGCTGGTAGCCGTTGGCTGGTCCCCATTCTTTGTTACAGGCAGTGTGCCAAGGTGGCTACCACGTGTGTTTAGATCTAGATGTGGATGCGCTCAGGCAGTGGGTGTGCTTGTTTGCTGTTTTGACAGATGGCACCATGTTTCCTCCTCCCCAGTACTCCCCGGAGCCTGGCGGGAAGGTTTTCCAGTGGGTGGGCCAGGTGCTGTGTGTTGCGGCTGCTCACCTGTGTTGAAGCAGTGTGGGCATGGCCATGGGCAACGCGAAATGCGAGGGCGCAGCTGTGTGCCCGTAAAACTTTATTTGCAAACACAGCTGGGCCAGGGTTTGCCAGCCACTGGTGTAGATCTTGTCTGCAGTTTTGTCAAGAGACCGTCAGACTTTCCCCATGTACGGCCGCCGCTCTTCCCAGTCCTGCTCGTCTGGTGGCGCTCCTCCCCCTGCCCTGAGGGGGTAGGACTGTCTCGCCCCCACTTGTCCCAGGCGCCCTGTGGGCCTGCAGCACATGCTCCGTGACTGTTGTACATGAATCTGCGATGGGAGCTGGCCAGGCCACAGGCCGCACTGCCTGTCCCCCGCTGACCAGAGGGGCCGGGCTGTGCTCCCCGGGAGGCGCTGGGGGTCACCATGGCCGTGCAGGAGGGGCGTTGCCCCGTGTGTGTTGAGTGCTGGTATCGCCTTTGTGTCCAGCCTGTCAGCCAGGCAGTTGTGGGGCTGCGGTGTGACCGTGAACAGGTGACTTCTGGGCCCCAGGTGCTCCTGGTAGGCGGGGCATGGTGGGCAGGCCACTCAGCTGTCACCGTTGTCCGTCCTGGCAGGAGCCCAAGACGGACCAGGACGAGGAGCACTGCCGGAAGGTGAACGAGTGCCTGAACAACCCCCCGATGCCCGGGGCGCTGGGGGCGAGCGGGAGCGGCGGCCATGAGCTCTCTGCGCTGGGCGGTAATGCGCTGGGTCCAGGGGGCGCGCAGGGGTCGTAAGGGGCAGCGGAGGAGGGTCCCCAAACATAGGCCCCGTACCTGTTCCCGAGACGTCCCCAGTCCCTCGTCACGCACTAGAACAGGGTCTGGGCTCGTCCCACGGGCTCAGTTCCGGCTCCTCCGGGAGGGGCAGCCGCGGACTGTGTGCCTGCTCCCTGGGGGCCCTGGTTGCGGACCCCCTTCCTGTGCGTGCTGGGGCGGCCGGCTGAGCGCCTCGTGTCTTGCAGGCGAGGGCGGCCTGCAGAGCCTGCTGGGGAACATGAGCCACAGCCAGCTCATGCAGCTCATCGGACCCGCCGGCCTCGGAGGACTGGGTAACGCCCGCCGGCCCCGCTGTGCTTGCCTTTGTGTTCTCGTGCTTCAGGCTCCTGCCCGGCCCTGAGTGGTGTCTCAGTGCCCCCTGCGCCGCCTCCCCTTGGGGTGCAGCCTCCCAGGGCCCCCAGTGAGGGCCCAGCTCTGTGCCTCAGGGGAGCACGGCCCATGGACACTGAGGACAGGTGCTCGGGGCTCCTGCCTATGTCCCCGGTCTCCCTGTCACCTGCCTGCTGCCCCCTGTGGGGTTTGGGTGGGTTGGTTCTTAGACAGCGTGGGAGCGCTTGCTGCTTGGCACTGGATTCACCTTGAACCCAAGTGTAACGGCTGGAACACAAGTGATCTGAACTAATGGGTCAGATTCCAGACACGGATCTGAGCAGACACTGCCCCCCGGCCCCCTGGACTGTGGTCAGCACCTTCCCTGCTTGTCCCTCTGGCTGTAGTGCAGGGTGCCTGGGCTCGGTGGGTGCTCAGGTGGGTGTGGTGTTGAGCTCCTGTCTCCTTGCATCTGGCAGGTGGGCTGGGGGCCCTGACCGGACCCGGCCTGGCCAGCCTGCTGGGGAGTGGAGGGCCTCCTGCGAGCAGCTCCTCATCCAGGTGAGCCACTTGGGGACCATCAGCTGTCCCCCTGCAGAGATGGCCCAGGTGCTGCCTGGATCTTCGTGATGCAGGGGCCCTTGGCCAGGACCACCGTGTTGAGGGCACCTTGGTGGGTGCGAGGTTGCTCCAGGGCCGCCCTGCTCTTTGCAGCTCCCGGAGCCAGTCTGCAGCGGTCACCCCATCCTCCACCACCTCTTCCGCCCGTGCCACCCCCGCCCCGTCTGCTCCGGCCGCTGCCTCGGCCACCAGCCCGAGCCCCGCGCCCAGTTCAGGTAATGGAACCAGCACAGCGGCCAGCCCCACGCAGCCCATCCAGCTGAGCGACCTGCAGAGCATCCTGGCCACTATGAACGTGCCAGCTGGGCCCGGAGGCAGCCAGCAAGGTAACGGGCTCCCGATGCCAGGCTGGGGAGGGGGCGCCCGCTGCCCCTGCCGCGCGGCTGCACCTCGCTCTCCCGTGTCTGGGTTGCCTCACGCCGCTCGCGGCCATGTGCTTGCGCCCCAGTCGACCTGGCCAGTGTCCTCACGCCCGAGATCATGGCGCCCATCCTCGCCAACGCGGACGTGCAGGAGCGCCTGCTGCCCTACCTGCCCTCGGGGGAGTCGCTGCCGCAGACGGCGGAGGAGATTCAGAGCACACTGACCTCCCCCCAGTTCCAGCAGGTATACTCAGGCCGCCCGGCCCCGTGCCCTCCGGCCCTGCCCACGTGGGAGCCTGCCCCCATGCTCACGCCCGCTCTTCCCTGCAGGCCCTGGGCATGTTCAGCGCAGCCTTGGCCTCGGGGCAGCTGGGCCCCCTCATGTGCCAGTTTGGTCTGCCCGCGGAGGCCGTGGAGGCCGCCAACAAGGGTGGTGAGTACCCGCGGCTCCGCCTGTGGCCACAGCGCTGCCCTCTTGCAGTGAGAGCCGCCCCGTCTGCGGGGCGCGGGCCTGAGAGGCTGCCTCACGCTTCCCAATGCCTTGTAGATGTGGAGGCGTTTGCCAAAGCGATGCAGAACAGTGCCAGGGCGGAGCCGAAGGACGGCGACGGGAAGGACAAGAAGGATGAGGAGGAGGACATGAGCTTGGATTAAGTTATTTGCTGTCTCTCGGGTGCGCTTGCCGTACACCTTCCCCTGTTCCAGCGTCCTAGTAATAAAAGCCTTTTCTGTTACCTGCCGCCTCTAGTCTCTGCCTGTGGGGGGGCTGGGCCTTCCCTTTTCTGCGCGGCAGCCGGGGTACCCGGGACTTTTCTCGCTTTGGATTTAAAGTCGACACGTGGTTAAACAAGTTCTTTTTAATTTTTGTCTTAAGAAGCAGGGACCAGTGATTTACAGTTCTCTCAAACTAGTAAAAATTGGTGGGACAAAATATAAAAAAACACTTTGTGTAAAAAAAAGTCAGACATAACTTAGAGCATCTTCAGAAGCGAGACCGCCTGTGGGACCTCAAGTCTAGACAGCCGGCGGCGGGGGGCTGCTAGGCAACGGGGCAGCCGCTGGTCCCCACGACCCCCTGTACGCCCGCAGAGCCAGACAGCGTGACGGGGGACCCGTTCACCAGCACGTTCCTCATGCAGCCACGGAAGACCGGAGGCCAGGGCTGTGTGTCCGTGGGCTCTAGGGTGTGGGGGTGACAGGAGGCGGGCTTCCACCTGGCTCCCCAGCTGTGCCACCTCAGGAGGGTGGGGAGTGCCGGGCAGCGCCCCCCGGGGCCGAGGCCAACTCACCAGGAAGGAGGCCCCCCAGGCGCAAGGACACCGGGGTGTGGGCCGAGGCCGCCGGCATGGGGCCCAGGGTGCGGTTGCTCTGTGTGTCCACCTCTAGCCGGATGGTGCTGCCCTTGGTCACTGTGGGGACAGGCTCCTGTGGCAGGACTGGGGCCCCCACCAGCCCCCAGCCAGGGCGGCCCAAGTCCCTCCCAGGCTCTGCAGAAACGGGTGGGGTCGGGGGGTGTCAGGAGTGTTCTGACCATGGGGGAGCCCAGCTCACCTGCCAGTCGGTGCCACTGGCCATCACACAGCGCCCCCGGCAGGGTTATCTGTGTGGAGAACTTGCCGGCACCGTCGTCAGCCCACAGCAGGACCTGGGGTGGGAGGAGTGGGCATCAGGGCGGCCCTGCCAACCCGCGCCTGCCCTGTGCTCACAGCCCCGCGGGCTTACCTGCTTCTCCAGCATGTGCAGCTGCAGGTAGGGGGGTGCCTGAAGCCCGCCCAGGTGCAGGATGAGGCCCGTGGCTGTCTGGGGCCGAACCTCCAGCTCCAGGCTCACGTTCAGCAGGGTGGCCCCCAGGGTGTCTGTGGGGAGGGGCTGTGAGGGGGGAGGGCCCGGCCCCACCCCCGCTGGGTGCTGCTCCCGCCCCGAGACCCCGAGACACCCGGGCACGTTGGAGGGCGGGGACAGCATGCAGACCTAGCGTGACGACACCGCCGCTGTCTGTGAAGAACAGGCCCTTCTCCAGGGGGCCCGACATGCAGGGTGTGACGCCCATCACTCGAGTGGGGGCCGCCAGGGGCCGCCCGTCCAGCCTGAGGTTCTTCACACACCCGCTGAACCACGAGCCGACGGCCGCCTGTGGGGCGCAGATGGGGGAACACGGGTCAGGACCCCAGGCGGGCGTCTGGCTGGGTGGGAGGCTGGGCGGAGGCGGTTCTTACCGGGCGCTTGGGCCTGTGGCTGCCGGCAGGGAGGCCCCCCACAAAGAGCGTGTAGGGCTGGGGTCCCTGTGCCCCTCGGGGCGGCTCATTGGGCTGCGCGTAGCCTTGAGCCTGGACCCCGTCCACCACCAGCTGGAGCCGAGTCTCCTCCCATCGCACAGACACCTGCAGGGAGACACGTCAGGGTGGGGCGCCCAGGGCCCCGCCCCACCCCTCCTCCAGCCCTTACCTCCTGCCACTGGCCAGCCCGAGAACGCTGGTGGCTCTGGACGCGGAGCCGGGGCCCGGGGCCTTCTGTCTGGGCCACAAAGCGTCGGTGACTCAGGAAGAGCAGCAGGGAGGGGCCGCCGGCCGTCTGAGGGGCAGCCAGGAGCAGGAGGCCCCGGGGGGTGCGGGGCCGGACAAGCATGGAGAGGTGGGGCCTGGAAACCAACACTGGCGTCAGCCGGGGTGGCCCCTCAGCGCCCCTCCCACCCCGCCTGCCTGGGCCTTACCAGTCCCCAGGGGGTGCCGGGATGCCTGCAAACTCCAGGTAACTGGACAGGACACCCCCAAATTGGTAGGTGTCTTGCATGGTCCTGCGGGGCCGGGGCAGCGTGCAGGCAGACTCGGTGTGCTGCCGGCTGCGCCGGGAGGCCTGTGGGGTCAGACGGGGATGCAGGGACGCTTAGGGGCCGCCTCTGGCCCCCACCCCCCAGCCCTGTCGGCACACCACCTAGGACCCACCTTCCTAGCCGCTGTGGCCCGCAACCCTCGGGGTGTCGGGGCGCCCGGGGCCGGAGCGCAGCCTGGGCTCACGTGGACACTGCCCTCATTCTGCTGAAGGTCAAACACGCGCTGCGGCCCTGGGAACCTGCGGAGGGGTGTCAGCCGCTGGAGGCGGGTGGGCAGGTGGGGCCGGACCCCCATCCCTCCCACACACACCCACTGGGCTCACCGCTGCACAAAAACATTGCGGATGCAGCCGCTGAAGTTCTGGAGGGGGCCGGACTCCGGCAGGCCCCCCAGGAGGAGCTGCTGGGGCTGGGGCTGGGGCTGGGGCCTGGGGCGCGGCCCCCGGTGGGGCTTCATCTGCTGAAGCTGGTCGTCCACGTAGAGCCAGACCCTGTGGGAGAGCAGTGGTTCCCGCCCTGCTCCCACCCCGCTGTGGCAGGCCGCCCCAAGGCCCCAGCCCTGCCCCCAGCCTGCCCCTGCCTCACCCTGTGGCGTTGCTGTAGAAGGCGACGTAGTGGGGGGCACCATCAGCAAAGCCCCCTCGAGTCTTCACCTCTGTCCTTGCAAACCGCAGTGTCACGCGGCCCTGCTGCAGGGACACCTCGCACGGCCCGTTCTGAGGACAGTGGCCAGGTCAGCAGGCCAAGCCAGGCCCCCGATTCACTCCCTCCAGCCCCCCGATCGCCGCTGCGGGCACTGGGGGCCGGGGAGGGGCACGAAGCCAGACCGAGAGCGGGCCAGACGCACCGGGGACACGCGCTGGTACAGCAGGCCGCTGTCCTGGGTGCTGCGGAAGCCGAACCCAGAGTAGACGCTTCCGGAGAGAGGCGCGACGTCCGGGAGCGCCAGGAGCAGGAAGCCTTGGCCGCCGAAAGTCACGGCCCGTTCCACCTGCAGGGAGCGCGACCGTAAGGCTGGGCGGCCGGCGCTGAGGGGCTGCTGGCGGGCGCGGGCGCGGGCTCACCAGCAGGTCCGCGGTGCAGCCGGCGCTGATGCCTGTGGTGTTCAGCCGCTTGAGATCCACGTACTTGCCCAGCGCTTTGATGCCCTTGACACAGCCACGCACTGAGCCTCCGGAGGGGAAAAGCCGCCGCAAGCTGCGGGGCCGGCAGGGTTGGAGGACGGGCATTGCGGAGGAGGGAGGGGGCGTGGGGAGGAGCGCCCTGGACACGCCCACCTCAGGGAGGAGGGAAGGGCGGGAAGAGCAAGCCCCGCCCTGGACACGCCCACCTGGGCATGGGGGAGGAGTGCGCCCGCCATGGACACGCCCACCTGCGCATGGGGGAGGAGCGTGCCCACCATGGGCACGCCCACCTCAGGGAGGAGGAAAGGGCGGGGAGAAGAGTGAGCCCCGCCCTGGGCACACCCACCTGGGGCGTGGGGGAGGAGCGCGCCTGCACGGACACGCCCACCTGGGCATGGGGGAGGAGTGCGCCCGCCATGGACACGCCCACCTGGGCGTGGGGGAGGAGCGTGCCCGCCGTGGACACGCCCACCTCAGGGAGGAGGAAAGGGCGGGGAGAAGAGCAAGCCCTGCCCTGGACACGCCCACCTGGACACAGGGGAGGAGCACGCCTGCATGGACACGCCCACCTGGGCATGGGGGAGGAGTGCGCCCGCCATGGACACGCCCACCTGGGCGTGGGGGAGGAGCGCGCCCGCCATGGACACGCCCACCTCGGAGGAGGAAAGGGCGGGGAGAAGAGCAAGCCCTGCCCTGGACACGCCCACCTGGGCATGGGGGAGAAGTGTCTGCATGGACACGCCCACCTGGGTGTGGGGGGAGGGGCGCGCCTGCACGGACATGCCCACCTCAGGGAGGAGGGAAGGGCGGGGAGAAGAGCGAGCCCCGCCCTAAGCACGCCCACCTGGGGCGTGGGGGGAGAAGAGCGAGCCCCGCCCTGCACGCGCACCTCGGGGGCAGCCGGCCCAGGGGCACGCCCCCCAGGTAGTAGGCGTCGGCCAGCTCCAGCGCGTTGTCCTGCTCCACGCTGAACACGGTGGCCCGCTCCACCCGCACCAGCACGCGCTTGCGGGTGCCCCCCAGCAGGAACACCTGGATCTGGACGGCGTGACGCGGGGCTTTCAGGGCCGGCTGTGTCCCCGCCGCCCCACCCTGTCCGCCCTCCCGGGCCCGGCCTTACCGCCTTGCTGGCCACGCTCAGGGGCGGCAGGGGGTGCAGGGGGACAGCCTCCTTGAGGCCGGCGCCGAAGTCGTAGAGGAGCACAAGGCGGCCTTCCAGTACCGCCAGGCACAGGAACTGGCTCTGTGGTGTGGGCGGGGTCAACGTTGGGCGGGGCCAGCACAGGGCGGGGCCCAATAGTGGGCCAGGGCACGGCCAGCATAGGGTGGGGCCTAGCAGGTGGGCGGGGTCAGCAAGGGCGCGGCCCCATAGGTGGGTGGGATCGGCACTGGGCGTGGTCCGAAATGGGGCGGGGCGAGCACAGGGGTTTTGGCGGGGAGGCCTGCCTGGTGCTGCAGGAAGAAGATGATCCCACTGGAGGACACCAGCCGCAGTTCCTGCTCGAAGCGCTTGTTCTGGCTGATCTGACTCTCCACGCCGATGCGAGCAAAGCCGGAGCCGTCCAGGTAGGAGCCGTCTGTGAGCCACGGGTCTCCAGTTGACTTGGAGCTGCAGGTCAGAGGTCCTGGGGTCAGCAGAAGGTGGGCCAAGCCGGGGCCAGGGGGCCTGGGGCCGCACATACCGGGCGCAAGGCTTGTCCACGGCCGTGTTGAGCAGGAAGGTCTCCTCGAAGTTGTAGAGGCTGATGACCGCCTGGTTGAGCGTGTCCATCTCGATACAGCCCCGGTAGCGGGGGAAGCGCAGGGGTTCGGGGGGCTGTGGGCACAGCACGTGGTCAGGGTGCCGCCCCCCTGCCCAGGACCGACCCAAGAGGAGGAACCGGTTGCTGCGGGATTAGCTGGGACCCACCGTGAAGTTGCTGGGGTAGCCGCCCACGTAGAAGACGAAGTCCTCAGGATACAGGTTGAACAGCCCCTCGGCCCCAGGGGCCACGGTGTCACCTTTGGTCTCGTGGATCATCTGCTTCTCCACCGTGACAGACATGTGGCCAAACTGGAGGGTCCTGAGGGCACAAGCGGGGGGATTTGGAGTGGACGCGCAGCCCTGCCTGGCGGGGGGCACACATGGGGGCTGGGGGGCCGGCTGCCTACCTGTCAATGCTGATGGCTGCAAACTCCTCCTCGATGTCCTCGTCGATGCTGAGGGTGGCGGGGCCCGCCTCCCCCAGGCGGTACACCCAGTGCACCTTCTGGTCACGCAGGGCCACGCCCATGTAGTCCCCGGTGGCCTGCGACGGCGACAGACAGACTGGGTGAGGGGGCCCGTCTCCCCCCACCCCCGCCCCCTGGCCCGCCGGGCGCCCCCCGGACCTGGCGGCTGCCCATGTACAGCACAAACTGATCCCCGGCGGCCTGGCCGGACGCCGGCGTTGGGCTTTGCAGGTAGAACTTGAGGGCGGTGTAGGCGGCGAGGTCGGTGAGGTCCCGAGGGGCGCGCAGCTGCACCCCCGAGCGCCCGTTGAACTTCATGGGCACCTTGACCTGTGTGGAGGGTGCACAGCCCGTCAGCGCCCGTCACCCGGTCCTGGACCGCCCCGCGGCCCCCGCGCCCCGGCCCACCTTGTTGGCGGCCGCTCGGGCCTGGGCAATGAGCTCCCGCACGCGGCTGATGCTGGCGGACAGAGCCAGGCTGGCGTTGCGCGCCCCCCGGTTCTCCAGGAGGCTCAGCTTGGCCAGCAGCTGCGGCAGCGTCTTCTCCAAGGTGGACACTGCAGGGGGGGGAGGGGGCGGCCTCAGAGCCTCGCCCTCCCCCACCCCGTGCCCCTGGCCCACCCACCGTCCGGCACCTCGACCCGGGGGATGGGGGCCCACCTGAGCGGCCTGCGTCCAGCACGGCCTGGCCCAGGTCCTGGCTCTGCAGGTCCCCGTACTGGCCCTGCCACTGCTCCAGGGTCCTCTGCATGTCCCGAAGCCGGGACTGCACGCGGGCGGCTGTGTCCTGCGCTTCCGTGGCCACGGCCTTGGCGTGAGCGATCTTCTTGCTTGTCTCGTCTGCGGCGGGCAGTGGGCGGGCTCAGTGCGATCGAGCGGGGAGGGGGGCTAAGGAGTCCACCCCAACAGGGACGCTGACCCCCCCCCAGTCTCGTGAGAACCTCAGAGCCGTCGAGACCTCCCCCTCCGTCTCCCCCCGAGACGGTTTCTCAGTGCCGGCCTGCTCAGCCCTGTCTCCCCACAGCCACCACACCACCCCCACCGCCGTCCCTCCCCGGGGCTGCCACGGCCCCCGCTGTCCCCACAGTCACACATGTGGCCACGTTCTCTCGAGTGGACAGCCCCAGGGATCCCCCTGAATCTGGGCCACACGCCTTGCTCCTCTGCTCTGAGCCCCTGGCCTCCCCCTGGCTCCTGGTTCCGGCCACACTGGCCCCCTTGCTCCCACCTCTGCGCTTGCCTGGTGACACCCTAAGGTCCCTGCCGACGAGCCCCCAGCCCCCTGTGTCATTTCCGTCCAAGGCCCTTCCTGCCGTTTTCAGCTGCTCCTGGGGGCTGTTTTGTTTGTCTGTCTCCCGATCCCAGGACCGGCGCTGCCCACTGTGGGGGTCCCGTCAGCTGCCCTGGTCGCCACTCGGGAGGGCATGGGTGTGGACGCGTCCCCCCGTGGGGACAGGCAGCGAGGGGGAGGGCAGGGAGGAGGCCCCACCTACCCGTATCCATGGCTAGCATGGCGTGTGCTTCCTGAATCCGGGTGGCCAGCTGCTCCTTCTTGGCCCGGGCATCACGGAGCTGCGTGCTGGTGCCGTGCAGGGCGGCCCACACTGCGGGGGAGGCAGCCTCAGCGCCAGGGGGCCCCACCCCTGTGGACCAGCCCACTGCGGCCGTCCTGACCCGCAGGGGGCCCCCCACACAGGTGGAGACGTCCAGATACGGGGCCCTGGGCCGGGGGAGGCACCGGAGGGAGCACCCGCCTCTCAGGGCCCCCTTGCGGTCCCCCCACAAAAATCTCATCAGCCCCGTTTCACGGGTGAAACCGCCCAGCCCGAGAAAAGCCCGCCTGTGCCCGGGTTCTCGCAGCAAGGGGACCCCCCATGCCTTGCCTGCCCTCTGCACCTGACAGCCCCCCAGCAGGAAGGGCCGTCAGCCCCAGGTGGGCACGCTGGGCCATGGGGGAGCAGGACTCCCACGCTGTGACCACGCGCAGAGCGTGAGGGTCCCCAGAGCCCAGCACTCACCGCGGCCCAGCCGCTGCTGCTCTCTGAGCAGGGCCTCCCCCAGGGCACTGCCATTGGCGCGAAGCTCCCGGGCGCGGGGCGCCAGACCCTGCTGCACCACCATCTGCGGGCGTGGGGACAGGGCGCAGGTCACACGGGAGCTGGGGGCAGGGGCTCTGCCGGGGGCCGCGGGGAGGGGCCGGGCCTCACCGTCCACGTGTGGCCGGCCTGCTGCAGCGCCCGGCCCGCGGCCCCCTGGGCAGCCTGCACGGCTCGCAGGATGCTGCTGTAGGCGTCGGCCGCCTCGATGGCGCGCTGGATGAAGCGGTCCTGGTTCACGCCGAGGATGATGCTGTGGGGGCGGCAGGGGGTGGCCCGGGGTGTGGGCGTGGGGCCCCCAGACCTCCCCGGGGCGGCCCGGGGTGTGGGCGTGGGGCCCCCAGACCTCCCCGGGGTGGCCCGGGGTGTGGGCATGGGGCCCCCAGACCTCCAGCCCGGCCCAGGGGGCCTCCCAGCCTCTGCCCCTGCCCCCCACGCCCCCCAGGGGTGCCTTTCTGCTCCTCCCTGCCCTGCCCCCGGCCGCGACGGCCCCGCACCTGGAGAGGTTGCGGGCCAGCTGGTCCAGCCGCCGTGCGTGGGCCTCCGCGGCCTCCACCAGGTCCAGCTTGCTGCTCGCCGGGTAGAAGGCGCGCATCTTCTCCAGCAGCGGCTTCTGGGCCCCATCCAGGCTGGCCGCCAGGTGCTCATACTCCTGGGGGCGCCAGGGCTCAGGTGGCACCCTCGTCCCCACCCCCACTCGCTGCCCCCGGACCTGGGGGAGGCCCCCAGGGGGCAGGCTCACCTCCTTGGCCCGGTCGATGTCCTGCAGCAGCTTCGAGGCCCCGGCCAGGTGGCTGCCGGCCGCCTGCAGGGTGGCCCTCAGGGTGGCGTTGTCCCGGGACAGCTCCTGCTGCCGATGCTGGAGGGGCGGGCAGAGGTGACGGGCATGAGGGGTGGAGGGGTGAGAGTGATGGGGGAGGGGAGGGGGGGCGAGGGGAGGGGAGGGAGGGAGGGCACGCTCACCAGAGCTGCCTCCAGCCGCTCCTGGTTGCTGCTGTTGAGCTCCTCGGCCTCCCGCGTGACGCCCACGGCCCGGTTCAGGGCCTCCCGCAGGTCCATGAGCCCGGCCTCGTGCTGGGCCAGCTGCGCTCGGGTGCGGGCGGCCAGCGCCTGGTTCCCCTCCCAGCGGCGGCTCAGCTGCTCCTGCACGCGGCTCAGCACTGGCCCAGACCCGGTGTGGGACGGTCACTCGGGCTGTGACTGCTGGTGCCCACCCGGCGGTGCCACGCCACCCCTCAGCCCGGGACCCAGGCCCTCCCCCGCCCCCGGGGCCCGGGCCACTCACGCCTCTGGGCCTCGTCCAGCTCGGCGTTGGCGGCCGCCCGCGGGGCCCCCAGGCTGCGGGCCCGCATCTCCCGCAGCAGCCGCTCCGCGTGGGCCAGGATCTGACGCAGCTGCTCTCCCGACGGGGCCGAGCCAGGGGCCGGGGACAGGCGGTCCGTCTGGGACATGAGCTCTGTGCGGGTTCGGGGAGGGGGCTGTGAGCCGGGGGCATCAGCACCCATCCCCCGGCCCACAAGCTCCGGGCGGGACCCCCTCCCGTCCCCCAGCAGGGTCAGCACAGGGCGGCAGCCCCGGGCCACACGGTGCACAGGCCACCCCGGCGGTCTCACCCCCTGCCCCTGCCCCCCACCCTGCTGCCCGTCTGCCGTCTGCCCACCCACAGCCTTGGCGTCCTCGCCCCGCCAGCCCCTCCTCCAGCCCCGAACTCGGACCCCTGGGCTGGGCCAGGTCCCCCTGCTCTTGTGTTGGGGACGCATTTCGGTTTGTAATGAAGGCGTCCTCAGGGAGGCAGGGCGTCCGTGTGGGGGCACGGCCCCTCGCTCCGGCCACCGCTCCCACCTTGGGGCAGCCGGGCTGCCTGCCTGGCCCGGGCCCCTCCCCCCGTGGACACGCCTGCCCCCCCAGCTCCTGGAGGCTCAGGACACAGCCCCCCGTCCCCACCCGGGCCAGCCCCCACCTCTCAGGGTTCGGTCCACGGCCTGGACGGCCCCCAGCAGCGTCTGTGCCCGGCCCAGCGTGGCCTCCGAGCTGTCCAGCAGCCGGCCGGCCCGGACGCGGGCCCCTGAGGCCTGTGGACACGTCACCCCGTCAGCCCCCAGCCCTGGGGGACTGAGGGGGGCGTGGAAAGGGGGGGCCTGGGGAGGGGCCCTGGGTCTGAGCACAGGCTCAGCAGTGACAAAAGGACGGTTTGGGGACCAGGGAGAGGGGTGTATGGGAGGGGCCTGGGGGGAGGAGAGTCCCTGGGGGTGGGGTCTATTGACAGACTGGCCCCTGGGGTGGGGTCTGTTGAGGGGGCGTGACCCTGGGGGCGGGGCCTGTTGAGGGAGTCATGTGGGGCGGGGTCTTCCAAGGGGCGTGGCCATGGGTGGGGTCTGTTGGCTGCGGGTCCCTGGGGTGGGGTCCGTGGGGGCGGGTCCCTGGGGTGGGGTCTGTGGGGACAGGGTCTGTCGGGGGCGGGTCCCTGG
>PVKE010001064.1:0-15319 GCA_004027555.1 Craseonycteris thonglongyai
TAAGTGGTTTTTATGGTCACTTTTTCCATTTATAACCCTTTTGTACTATTAAAAACATTTTTTTTGCAATGTACGTGCACTACTTTTATAATTAAACAAAAACCCTTAAAATGATTTGTTTTTTTAAAGTAAGGAACTAATCACAGTGGAACGTGAAATGGAATTATCAGCTTTGGGGACGGGTCATCTGGGTGAGTCCCAAGCCCCAGAGTGGTTGCTGTGCTTCCAGCATTTGGTCCTCTGCCCGCGCCCTCTGGGCGCGGGGCGGTGACCTTAAAGTGCCCCCAAAGCTTTGACACACCTCCCGCTACCCCGCTCCTCCCTGCTGGGCCGGGGGAAGGGCGAGGTTCAGGAGCCCGGAGGAGCCACGTGGCCCACTGAGTTAATTTACAGCGTTAGAGCGGAAGCCTCCGCGCACCTGGCCCCGCCCACAGAAACAGGTGTGCCTGCCCCCGGTGCAGGGGCCAGCAGCCCAGGGCCCTGGGGCGCGCGCCTCACAGGACAAAGGCGGTGAAGAAGATGTGCATCTTGATCAGGAAGGTGGTGACGGAGCCCTGCCGCCAGAGCTTCATCTCCACGTCCAGGGCGAAGTCCCGGGGCTCGCGCACCGGCCGCTGCAGGAACAACAGGCCTGTGTAGGCGTTGAGCCGCCGAGTGCCGAAGTAGTCCTCCTCGTTGCCCTTGGTGATGGTCAGGGCCACGGTGTCGCCGGCGAAGGCGGGCACTGGGCTGATGCGGAAGATGTGCGCCGGCACCAGTGTGCCGGTCTGGAAGTTGAGCTGGTAGTAGGTGATGCGCACAGGCGAGCGCTGGCACTCCAGGAAGTCGTGGCACGTGGTGCGCTCGCACTTCCTGCGGGGGCGGGTGGGGAGGGGGCGTGGTCAGCACCCATCCATCCAGGTGAACCTGATGATGGACACGAGGCAGGGGCAGGCTCCAAGGTCAGCTAGCCCAGCCCTTCTGACCACCCACATGCTCCACCCTCCCTGCCTCCTTTGTTTTTGTTACTTGCACACTACCTGAATCAATTTGTTTGCCACTGTGTTACATTGTTTCATTTGCATAGATTCCCTTCCCAGTGTGTTAGTGTTTCATTTGCATCCATTCCCTGGCCCTGCTGGTTACACTGTTTTATTTGCATAGATTCCCTGGCCAGATTGTTACATTGTTTTATTTGCATCGATTCCCTGGCCAGCAGGTTATATTGTTTCAATCATTTCCCAGACTCCTTTTCTGCGACTTACTGACTGCTTCTGAGCCATCTCTTCCGTTCCTCTGACTGGGGTTGTCCTGACCTCTTCCAGGAGGAAGCTTTCAGAGCCCGGGCCATGCTAGAGGCGGTGGATGATGAGAGGACTTCCGTCCAACCCCATGGGGCCCCTTTGAAAGCACAGCTACCACCTGGCCTGGTCGGGGCGCTCTGAGCTGTCAGGGTTTCCATCATGAAATGGGTATAAAAGCTCACAGCTTCTGAAGCAGGGCCATGTTTAGGCACCAGGGCCCAGCAACTCCGGAAATGGGAGCAGAGCATCCCAACAGGCATGGGACAGCACAAGGCAGCTCAGGGCCAGCGTGGGCACCACGTGGCCTGCAAGCAGCACTGACTCAGCATTTATTGCTCACCACACACTGTGGTCATACCTGTCTGCACTCACCTGAGCTCACACCTGTGTGCAGGGTGGTGCTACTATCAAGTGTGTGTTGCAGACAGGGCAGCAGAGACCCCCTTGCTCAGGGTCACCCAGACATGTCCCAACACATGTACACATGGGCATCCCCCGGGCAGCATGTGTAATCATCACAAGTGGCAAACTGCCAGCAGGGTAGCCAGCAACTAAATTATAAATGCATCCAGGGCAGGAAGGACCGCTAGAGGCAGGGTGTACGCACAGGCATGAGAGCTGCCTGGGAGAGAAAGCAGGCTTCCACGTGACAGCACAGCCAAGTGCACTGTGTGTGCAAGTCAGAGACACTGTGGACATACGCCAACCTGTCCGCAGGCATGTGATGTGCCCGGGAGAGGTGAGAACTGTTGCTTTACATACTTCTGCTGTTTGAATGTGTTTATAAACCTGTGTCATTTCTGCAAAGGGTCGTACTGTGCTGGGGGAAGATGCGTCAGAAGCAGCCCCCTGGAGAAGCCCATGTGGGGGAAGCTGAGGCCTCCTGCCCAGGGCCACATGAGTGGACAGCAGGACTCTACAGCCCCATGCGACCCCAAGCCACAGCCACCCAGTTTGGTGGCTGCCAGGTGCCCAGCCCTCCTAAACTGTGTGAGGTAGTAGCTGTGTGTTCAGGTGAGGTACTGAGTGTTGAGACAGCAGATAACTGATATGGTGTGTGCATGGGAGGGGTAGTTGAGAGTTTCCGTGTCTTCTCCCCTTTATTGTTTGTACTCTGAGCTGGTTGCCAGGTGCTTTTCTGTGTATTTGTGCTCATTTAGACCTGCAAGTGGGGGTGGCTGAAGCCAGGAGGGGGGTGCAGGTGAAGACCATGGCTGCTTGACCTTCCCACCGCTCCGTGCAGGGCCCCTGGGGCCCAAGGCAGTGGTGGGGATACTCACGTTTCGGAGACTCGGATATAGTTGGGAGGGCACTCGAAGTGCAGGCAGCGGAAGCTGCCCTGGAGGTTATGGCAGGTCTCGGCCTCGGAGCAGTTGTGGGTGCCCAGGGCGCACTCGTCCAGATCTGGGGGAGAAGACAGGAGTGGATGGAGGGATCCCCCAGGCCCAGCCACCCAGACTGTAGCTCATAGCTTTGGCCTGCGCTACTGTCCCCTCTAGCCCTGGCAGCAAGAGGGCCTCACTTGAAACTGTAGACCACCTTTTGTCACGGTCTCTGAGGGCTTCCTGTGCTCCCCAAATAAAAGCCCAGTCCCTCCCATGGAGGCCTGGCCTCTTGAGCCCTCTGCTGGTCCCTTCTCCTTCCATGCAGTCTGCATCCAGGCTGCCCCAGGGCCTTTGCACATGCTGGTCCTGCTGCTGGAACCCTACCCCCTCGTCTCCCCACAGCTGGCGCCTTCTCACCTCTCAGGACTCAGCTCAGGATCAGCCCCTGCCGGATGCCCTTCCCCATCCCCCATCCCGTCCTGCACATGGCTCCCTGGACACCCCCGCCCCCCACCCTGCCTCCATGGCAAGACCCGGAGCTGGAAGCATCTAAGGTGGTCAAACAGCAGACTGTCTCCTCCGTCCCAGGCACAGGCCACCAGAGGGCAGTGGCCACTCCGTGCTGATGCAGCCGCACAGCTCGCATCCCGCCCGGAGCTCGCGGGGCGGCTCCCTTGCTCACCCTTGCAGGACCTGCCGTTGCCCATGATGGTGTAGCCATGCTCTGGGCATGCGCACTGGTAGCTGCCAGGCACGTTAACGCAGCGGAAGGAGCAGAGGATGCCGGCTCCCTGCGCGCACTCGTCGATGTCTGAGGAGAGAGGTGCCGCCCTGGTGATGCCCCCGACCACAGGGCCCAGAGACAAGCAGAGTGCTTGCTGCCCAAGGCCACACAGCGAAGCAAAGCTCCCGGCCCAGTGCCTGGACCCCGTGGCTGCTCCCCGACCCCCAGTATCCACTGAGCGCCCATCAGGCTCCAGACACGGGCCTGGACGCAGGATCCACCCAAACCCTTCCGCTCACTGAGGTCACGACCACTGTCCCCACTTTAAGACAAGCGCAAGGTCACACAGTCAGAACCGCGCGGGGAGGGGACTGCCACCGTGTGTCCTGCATGTGCCCAGCCCAGCAGGGGCTCCTGCGAGCCGGCGCGCGCGCACCTGTGCAGGCGTGCCCGTCCTCGGCCAGCTGGTAGCCCTGGCGGCAGTAGCACTGGTAGGAGCCGTAGACGTTGGCGCACTCCTGGCTGCAGCGCTGCGCCTCGCACTCGTTCACGTCTGCGGGGACACCGGCGGCCATCAGGGCCGTCACTCACGTCCTCCCAGCTCGGGGAGGGGTCCTGGGTCCGGCTCCCCCAGAGCCTTCCGTCAGCATGTCAGGGCCAGCCTTCCAGTGGGGCCCATGAGGAACGGAGGCAAGAGGAGGACAAGCCCCATCCCACCGCCCAACCCAGGGGTAGAGCCGGACGGAGGCAGCGGCCATGGGCCGGGCTCAGCCCCCAGGTGCGGGGGAGCAGCCGGCTCAGATGGCTCTGGGAGGCGTCACCTAGGTGCTGCCAAGGACCCCCTCAGGCACTGTGTGGGGCGCGCAGGGAGGCAAATGGGCCCAGTGAGTGAGGACAGGGGCACGGCCTCCCCAGGGGCCTCAGCACACCGCCCCCCCAAGGAGGAAAGACAGGGAGGCGTCAAGGCTGCGGAGGGGGGTGGGAGACAGACGGGCCAGCTACTCAGGGCAGGAGACCCCTCCCCAACGCCCTCCCCCTCCCCTGTTCCCACCCCCACCTCTCACAGGGAGGGGCTGGAGACCCCTCCCCGCTGTGGCCTGGGGACCCCCTTCCCTACCCGACCCCTTCAGATCTGCTCCAACCACACGGTGCCCCCACGGGGGCTGAGTGACAGCCCTGGCACACCGCCCCCTCCACCAGCCACGGGCACGTCCCACCCATGAGCGCTCGGCCGCAGACGCCCGCCGTGGGCTGCGTGCACGTGTCTAACCCAGGGTGTGCGTTTGGAACGCTTAAATCCATCAGCAGCGTGTGACACCAGCAGTGGTCACATCAGTGTCTGCCTTTCCCGTCCCCGGGCCGACGCTGTGGGGGGCATCCGACCAAGGGTGCTCTGCAGCTGTCACCCCCTGCCGCCCTAGGCTCACTCCTGCTCCCTGCTGGGTCCCCAGGGTCATGACCCAACAAGGGGCCGAGGCTGGGCTGCCAACCCCACACACAAGCAGCCCTTCCCGTCTGGGGGTGGGGGGCGGGTCCTGGGCAGGGAGGCCGGGGGTCTGCACGGATGGAGAGGTGGTGAGAGGGGCCCCGGGGTGAACAGTGAGGGTGCAGGCCGGGCTCCCCTCGGGCTTCATAGGGTGGGTGCCTCCATGTGGGGTCAGAGGCCGTGTCAGAGGTCAGGTACCTTCGCAGTGCTTGCCGTCGGCTGCCAGCCGGAAGCCAGACGTGCAGGAGCAGCGGTAGGAGCCCACTGTGTTCTCACACGTGTGCTGACACAGGCGGCCCGGTGCGCTCCAGCACTCGTTCACGTCTGTGGGCGGCGGCAGGTGGGCGGGGGCGGGGAGGGGGGGAGGAAGAGGGGGAGGGGGAGAGGCGCCCGCGGGGAGGCCCTGCCAGGCAGCTGTTCCACCCCAGGTAGAGGAAGGAGCTGGTGTGGGGAGAGGAGGCCAGGGCCCCAGGAGACACTCAGGCAGGGAAAGAGAAGGAAAACGAATGGGAGCACAGAGTGTGATGGAGGGAGGATAGAGGTGCGGACAGAGGTACGAATGGGCACAGGAAGGGGCCTGAAAGGGGCAGGAGGCTGAGGGGAGCAGCAGCCACAGTGGAGGGGGAGCCCCTGGGGGGCACGCAGCCCCCACCTACCCACGCAGGCACGGCTGAAGGGGTCTTGCTGGAAGCCAGCCTTGCAGTCACAGCGGTAGGAGCCGGGGAGGTTGTGGCACACCTGGCCCTCCTTGCACTGGTGCACACCCGCCTCACACTCATTCACATCTGCAGGTGAGGGCAGGGTGCCTGTGGCCCAGCTCCCCTGCGCGGCCCCCCACAGGCAGGGAGCCCAGGTGGGTGTGCGGCCAGGGCACATGGGGTGGGGGGTGGTGGACCAGGGCATGTGGGGGGCAGGGGGCTGACCAGGACATGTGGGGGCGGGGGGGGGTGACCAGGGCACGTGGGGGCGTGGGGGGCGGACCAGGGCACATGGGGGCGGGGTCGCTGACCTTACCCACACACGTGGTCCCGTCTGGGCTGGTGTGGTAGCCACGCCCACACAGCAGTGTGCTCCTCTGGCAGGTGTAGGAGCCCACGGTGTTGACGCAGCTGAAGCCGGGCCGGCAGGGCTCGGGCAGGGATGTGCACTCGTTGATGTCTGCAGAGGTGGGTGTAGGTGATGGGGGGCCCTGCACGGCCCCTCCCCAGGCCCCAGCACCTGTGCGCAGGGCCCAACTGCGAGGCGGCCAGTTAGCCCTGGGTCCTGACCAGCCCCGTCAGGGCTATGGGGTCACACTGCCCCTCTTGTGCCCCATGCCTTCCCCTCCCAGCACCCAAGCACCTCATGCTTCCTCATGGAGCAGCTGCAGGCAGAGGGTCACCGAGGCTGACATCCAGGACAAGGACAGCAAGCCACGCCCCTGGCCTGTCGGCCTCGGCCTCCATTGTTGCCTCTCACACTGCGCCCTGGCCCCGCGGACCTGTGTATCGCCCACCCGGGCACATGTGTTCCCCTTCTCAGGCACACGATGCCCAGAACACGTGCATGGCTGGCTGCCTTACATCCCGAGGTTCCTGTCCCAATGTCACCTCCCCAGGGAGGGCCCCCCACCCTTCCAGGCAGAGCCGCCTGTAAGCCGTACTCTGTTGTTATGTACCAAAGCCCCCGTGAGCAGCCGCCGCATGTTTGGCTGTCCTCTCTTAGTCACTCGCCCTCTCCCCTGAGATGTGGTGTGGAGCTGGGGCAGCCCCTGGCTCTAGGACTGGGCAGGAGGAGCTAGGAACCCCGTGGCTGAATCAAGCACAGAGGGGCCGTTGGCAGGCACACCTCCCAGCTGCAGTGTGGCCCTGACACTGCCTGCACCACAGACACCTTCAGTCCTCAGAGCTCTGGGCCAGACGGCTCAGCAGCCTTCAGGAAGTGGGGGCCGCGGGGCGGTGGGCCAGGGGCTTTTGAGGGGCTGGTGAAGAGAGGTGGGTCTGAGAGCTCCTCAGACCCAGGTGGGGACAATGAAGCAGCCTCGAAGGTCTCGCAGCTTCCCTGCCAACAGATCACATGCAGGAGAGTGCTAATGTCTAGCGACACTGTGTCTCACTTGTGTGTCTGTACCAGGTCATGATATACCACATTTCCCTTCTCGTTCACTGGGTTAAAAGGTATCTGACATATATTCATCCATTGCAACCCGCCGCTGGGTACAGCGAGGCCACAGGAGTGACGGCCAAGGTCAGACAGCTCAGGATGACAAGAGCTCTGTTTTGTCTGTGCCGCCTAGGGTCAGGCCCTGACCTGTCCATTCCAGGCAGGGAGGCAGGGAGACGGTAAGGGCAGCCAGCCAGCCCTCCCTGACCTCCAAACCCTCAGGGCCCCCCACTCACCCACGCAGTTGCCCTCGGGGTCCTGCAGGAAGCCCTCCATACAGCGCTGCCGGGCCTGGCAGTAGAAGGAGCCCTTGGTGTTCTGGCACGAGAAGCCTGCCTTGCAGTTGTGGGTGCCCAGCTCACACTCATCCACGTCTGACACACAGAGGCCGGGGGTCAGGGGCCAGTGGGCCCTTGCCCACAAGCCCCCCGACACAACCTCGATGGTCACAGAGGTCTTCTACATCACAGAGAGCAGGTGGGGCAACCTCGCTGCCCGTGCCCAGTAACAATGACAAGACAGTGACAGCCCCACAGTTCACAGGGCCCCGCTGGGGTGCCGGGCACTGGCCGCAGCACACTGAGATGGGTCTGTCTACTGAATGCTCTCGGTAGCCCTCGGGAGGAGGGGTGGCAACAAGCCCCCCTTACACAGAGGGGACCAGAGCACAGATACAGTTCCAGTGCTTGGGAGTGCTCCCCTGGGCAGGCAGAAGTGGGGGTGCAGGCTCAACGCCCTCAGGCCATGTGTCCAGGCTTCTCCAAGCAGGGTGGGGGTGGGGGATAGGCAGCAGCCAGGCCTGGAGTTTCCCAGGATGCAGTGCACAACAGGGACAGAACGGCTGTTCCCCCGCCCCCACTGTGTGGCGCTGAGCAGCCCTACAAGGCCCCGCGCCTCCACACAGGGCTCCTCAGGCCAGGCCGCATGTCCCTGTCACTGCTGTCACGGCAGGCCCAGCAGGCTACTTGCACAGACAGAAAGGAGGCAGGCCCGAGAGGCCAGGCAGAACTCACTGGGCTTCCCTAACCACCAGGCGAGGACCTGTGTCTGTGTGTTGTGTGTCCTCTGTCCCTCCATTCGTCCCCTCTGGGGACCCCCCTCCCCAGGTGTCTGGGTTCCTACAGGGAGGTTGGCCATGACCTGGGTGTGCCGTTGTGGGGCTGCGTGGGTGTGCACACATGTGCCAAGGGGGCTGTGCTCCCCTCTTTCCCAGTCGGCCCCACCCCCAAATCCATGCCCAGTGTTACCCCCCACCCCTGAGCTCACACCCAACCTCAGGGCTGCCCCCCATCAGCATTCTTCAGGGCTTGTAATAAATGGGCACCTCACTGGGTGACCCTTCTTCTGGGCATTTTCAGTTAAAAATAAAACGTGAAGAATCCAGGCTCCTTCGGGAGCTGGCCTGCCCCGCCCTGCAGCCTCCTTCCAGGCGGCCAGCGAGCCTCTCCTGTTCTTCCCACGGGCCAAGACCTCGGCCCTCGCTAAAGGCCGCCCACGCGCTGTTCCCTCTGCCTGAACACGCTTCCCAGCGGCTCCTCACTGCAAAGGCCCCCCCTTCGACGTCACTGCCCCAGGGGCCCTTCTGAAACCCCACCTCACAGAGCACCCAGCCCCAGGCCGCCTGCCAGCCCCCTGTGCGCCCACGTGGCCCCATCAGGAGGTCAGAGACACGGTGTTGGGCCCTGACACACATCCCCGCCATCCCCGCGGGCACAGAGGAGCTCAGAGGGGCTGTGCAAATGGTTCTGCAAGGACGCCCCTCGGCTAGGAGGCTGGACTCTGCCAGACAAGGGGATGGCAGTGACCCCTGGGGCTCCACCCATCCAGAGAGGGGAACCAGCAGGGCGAGGGGCAGGAGTGGCGCTCAGACACCGGAAGTGGCAGCAAAGCCAGAAGCACACCCCGGTCTCCCCACAGCCTCAGACACCCCATCTGCCCCAGACTCCATCGTGGGGTCTTCCTGCCGGCAGCAAACCCAAGTGCTGGGAGCGCATGGCTCTGGGCAGGCGGGGGCGGGGTGGGGGGGAGGGGAGGCGGGGCAGAACAAGGAGCAGGGGGGGCAAGACAAGGCAGGGAGCTGGGCAGGACAAGGGGGGGGGGGGGGGGGGGGGGGGGGGGGGGGGGGGGGGGGGGGGGAGGACAAGGGGCAGGGCAGGGGCTGGAGGGGGCAGGCCAGGGGCAGAATGGGGAGGGGAGGGTAGTGGGGCAGGTGCAGGAGAGGCAGCCGGCCAGGAGCTAGTCTTGGGTGGGCAGGTGCAGGAGAGGGGCGTGGCCCGGAGGCGGGACTTGGACGGTGGGGCGGGGCCTGCAGACATGCCCTCACCTCTGCACTCCCGGTCCTCTAGGGTGTAGCCCGGCTGGCAGGTAAGCGCCTGGTAGCAGTGGAAAGAGCCCACAGTGTTCACGCAATGCTCACCACGGCTGCACGTGTGCAGGTCTGTCACACACTCGTTGATGTCTGTGGGGAGAGTGAGGCCCTCAGAGGTGGCCAAATGCAGGTGGCACCACCCTGCACGTGCTCGCGGGGCAGAGAGCTGCACGCAGCTGACGTCCACCTGTCCACACATCCACCCACTCAGCGAAGAGTACTGGGGTCCCTGCCATGTGCCAGCGAGCACTGTCCCTGGTGCAGGGACACACGGTGACAAGACAGACAGAAAGCCCTGCCATCGTAGGGACACTCAAGTGGAGGCGGCCAACAGATGGACAGCGAATGTGTAACAGGGAGGGTGAATCGTGTTAGGCAGAAACAGAGCCGGGGGAGAGGAGCAGTGCTGAGGGGCGTGCGGGGATCTGTGACATTTTCCCTAGGTCAGGGGGTGACCCTCAGAGAAGAGGGCATTTGAGGAGGTGACAGAATGAGCCCAGCAGATATTCCAGGGAGAGGGGACAGCCCATGCCAGGCCCTGAGGAGGGGCTGGCCAGGAGGGGGCTGTGTCTGCAGGGGGACAGGGGAGTGGTAGGAGATGCAGGGCAGGGGGGAGCTGTAGAGGGTCCCCAGCAGAGGAAGAAAGTGCTCTGGCATACTTGTGATGTGGTTCCCCGGCTGGGTGTGAACACTGCAGGAGACAATGAACTGCCATCCGTGGCGAGGAGAAGCGGTGGGTTCTGGGAAATACCATGAAGGTGGAACAGTCAGGAGGCACCAATGGATGAGATGGAGGTGAGAGGACCTGAGAGGCTGCCAAGCTTTCTGGCTGAGTGGTGACACGGGAGGGCTGGTGTGTGGAACCAGAGCCCTGTGGTCACACTGAGTCTGAGCGTCATGCTGCCACCAAGACACACATCTGAGTGCATGGAAGGGGCCTGGGGGAAGTACTGATCTGAGAGTGGTCAGCTTCGGGGAGCCTCTGGGGGCCGAGCACAGGGAGCCAAGGCCAAGAACTGTCCCCTAGACGAGTAGGTGGAGAGGGGAGGAGCGGGAGAAGCAGGGAGTGAGAAAGAGCAGCAGGGGCGGCGAGGACAACTGCTGGAGAGTTCAGCAACGGCCTGTGCTAGGACCTAGCACGGATGCATGGCAGTGTCTGCCGCCACGTCCCTGTCACGGGGCAGGAGAGCTGCAGACCTCATCTGCTGACTCACTCATTACCGGACACATGGTGACTAGCATCTATCCATGCTCAATCCACATGGCCAAACGTGAGAGTCGGCCACCGCCCTTGCCCTCAGGGAGCTGCCGGCCTGGTGAGGAACACAGGACAGGCGAGGGATGGGGACTCTGGGGAGAAAAGCTGTGCAGTCTCCAGGCCAGAGCATCACCCTCTCTGGGCCCTGAACCATCAGTCTCCTCAGCAGACAATGATCTCTGAGCTGAGTGTACAAGGACTACAGGGACCCAAGTGGAGAGCAGGGGTGGAGGGCTGTGGGGAGAGATGCCTCCAAACTCACCGGTGAACCAGAGGGTTCAGGCCAGGCCCACCCTGGCATGGGCAGCGATGAGAGAGAGGAGGAAAAGAGAGAGCATTAGACCAGCGAGGAAGACAGCGAGGTGCGTGGAGAACTCACAGAGGGTGACACTGTCCCTGGACCCCAGAAATGCGGCAGCTAGGGAGGGACTGTGCTGACAAGCAGCAGCCCGCACCACTAACTAGGCTCAATAGGGACCAGGCCATTCGCGGGAGCTGCCATTCTACAACCACACAGCACTTTTTAAGACGAAAAACAGGGCCGCTAGGCTGGGGCTGTACAGCCTGCACGTGGCCACAAGAGGAGCAGAGCCCAGCATGGGGCCACCTCCCCTGCTGCAGGCTGGGCTCCCCATCTCCTCGCAGCCCAGGGGCCCAGCCAGAGGGGTCTCCACAGGGTCACCTGTCTGCTAGCGGGCCCCCAGGCTGGGCGCCAGCCCACACTGCCCCACTTCTGCCTACACATCTGTTTGTGGATGAGTAAGTGAAGGAAAGAATGATCCAATGCGCAAGGCAGCAGGCGGACATACAAAGGGGACGCTGCAGTGTGTGTAGGGGGCGCTGCAGTGAGTGTAGGGGGCCCTGAAGTGTGTGTAGGGTGAGAAAGGACAGAAGTGGGATGTGAACTCAGCTGTGTTGCTGACTGCAAGGTACTTTAGCTTGTTTCAGCCCAGAACATGTTTTCCCGCTGCCCAGTGACCCCTCTAGCATGAGGTCCCCTGTCCAGGCCCTGGGGGCATGGAGGTGCACGCACTCTGTCCTCAAACACACACAGACACAACCCAGACATGAGAGCTGCCCAGCATGGACAAGCGGGGTTGGAGGCACATGCTGGGCTGGCAGCCGAGGCCAAGGGCAGACAGGTCTACAGTGGCCGCTCAGCCCGGCCCCTCGGGCCCGTCTGCCTAGTGGCACCCGGTGAGAATGGGGACATGTTCAGGGTGGACATGGTCCCCAAGCAGAGAGGAAGGCTGGGCCGTGGTCCAGGGCCCTGATGCGCTCTGCCCTGTTCCTGCCCCCTGCTTGCCCTTTCTGACTCCAAGTCTCCCACCAAGTGTCACAGACGCTGCCAGCTGGGAGGACCTATCCCTCTGCCTGTGTCCCTGTCTCTGCTGTAGCGTTTCCCAGGCTGCCCCAACTTCCTGAGACTCGGGTCTGTCTCTGGTTCAGGACCATGACAATCCCTCCAGCCATTGGAAGTGCCACGCCCACCCCCTCAAGTCCCCAGCGCCCAGCCCACATGGCCCCACCCATGTGCAGACTAGCGAGTTGGGTGCCAGCCCCGCACAGTTCTCTGGGCCCTCAGGTTGGAAGTCAGGAAGCAGGCTCAGAGACGGAGTGCCACTATTCAGTGTCACACAGCAACTGAACACACAGCAACTTTGCACCATGGGGTACAAAGCTGGGCCTGCCAGAGCCCGGATCCACCCTTTACCTCTGGAAAGGACCCCACAGGGGGTGCCTCTAAGGACATCTCAGCAGCTGCCCCAGTCCCTGGGCCGCCCTGGATCACCTCCAAAGCAGGATCATGCCCTCATTGCCCTCTTTTTACAGACAACAAAGAGGCTGGGAGAAGGGAAGGCACGTGGCCCGGGCCACAGAGCTACTTGTAGAGCCCACTTCAAGGCCAGGCCGCCCTGCCCGCGGGCCTTGCCCGCTCCTGCTGCCAGGTGATGCTGTTGCTTAGAGTTTCCTGGCTGGCAGGCACGTTCCCGGGGAAAGCGGCCCCCCAGTGGCGCTGGTGGGGAAGCGAGACATGACACGCGAGACGCGACACGCGGGACGCGACACGGAGCACGTGACATGGGGCGCAGGTGCCGGCTGTGCTGAGCGCGCACATGCAAAGGGCAGGCCCTTTCGCATGTGGCGGCGGCGTGGCGGGCATGGGGCGTGCGGAGCGGGCGCCGTGGCGGGCAGCAGCGGGGGGCCCTCGCTTACCCACGCACTTCCTGTGCACGTTGAGGATAAAGCCCTGGGCGCACAACACTGTGTGGTTGACACAGTAGAAGGATCCCAGGGTGTTCACACAGAACTGCCGCCGGCTACACCCGTGAGCGCCCAGCAGGCACTCGTCCTGGTCTAGTGACAGCCGCAGAGGGAGAAACAGAAGGGCCGTTAGATGGGCGTGGCCTGCCATGGAGCGTGGGGGCGGGCACAGACCTGGAAGCAGGCTCAGAGAGGGCGAGCAGCCTGCCAGTCACACAGCAGGGCGGGACCAGAGGCTGCGGCCAGCCAAGTGCCTGCCGGAGCGTTCCACCTTCACAGCCACACAGGGCAGGGGTTCAAACTCCAGTACTGGGGGCCAGGCTGGCAGCATAAACTGGAGGAGGTGCCAAGGCGGAGGGGGAACCTGTGCTCTGTTAAGAGGGGGGCGGGGCTGGGCACGTTTTACAAAGCTTGCAGAGGAGACTGAAACCTGGACGTTTAAAACACATTCCTGAGTTTTGTATGGCTGATAACTCGGTTGATGGAGCAGGGCAGAGCCCAGCAGGACCCCAGGAAGGGCAGGCTGCACCCCCAGAGTGCCGGCTGTGACCTCTGGCCTGCACCCCACAGCCTTCACAGCCGGGTCCCCGCCAAGGAGGGATGCGGGCCACAGGAGTCCAGATCCCGGGGAGATTCTTCCTCATGTGGGTCTCCAGGGCCCTGGGAGGTGGGGAGCACAGCCCCGGAGGGCTCCTGAGATCCGCCCCCACTACCCAGGACAAGGCCTGCCAATCACGGCTGTGTGCGCACTGGCCACGCCTCCCGCCTCCTCTGGGTGCTGGATGGCTTTCATCAGACAACAGCCTCCGTGGCGACCGAGGGGCGACACGGGTTCCAGCTTCTGGCACAGATGTTGGCATTTTCCCGAATGACTTAATCCAGACACCCTCAGACACTTACTAGGGCCACATCCCCTGAACTTGAACCTGACCCAAGGTGAGTCCTAGACGCCTGCATACTCCGCGTTATGTGTCCTGTCTCCACACGTGGGAGGTGGAGTCTCCAGGCCTCTCGGGCTCTTCTCCTTGCCCCAGTCACCATGGAAACCACGCAGCAGGTGCTGGGCCCAGTATCACCAGGTCACAGGAGGAGGTCCCAGCACACAGAGCCCCCACCCAGCCAGACAATACCCAGACCCACCAGGGTCGCTGGAGCAAAAGGGTATGCTCTCGGACGCCCCTCGGCCCTTTGTGAACGAATGGCAGCAGTGGCTAATTGTCACCAGCATCCCCTGTCCCCTCCCTGGTTCAGTCACAGAACTGGGCACCGTGCTGTACCTCAGAGGGGTCAGAGGGGAGAGTGGGGGAGTGGTGAGCAGGAGGTGTGGATGCCACCTCCAGGGCCTGCCTTACACTCATCAGCCACTCTCCCCCTTTCTCCCTCCGCCATGGCCAGGACAGGAACAGCGTGGTCGGATACAACATGGGCCATGCAGATGGGGCAACCATCAAGGTCAGGGCACTGTGAGTGTGGCCCAGGGACCAGGTGAGAAACACGAATTCATAGCCACAGAGCTGCAGGGTCTGGGTCTCTGGGGACGCTGTGGAATTCTAGCCAGGGTCCCGGGTCACTTTGGTACCGGCTGAAGTTTGGGAAGCTCTGCACTAGAGAACAGCAGATGTGACAGCAGAGGCCCCTGGGCCCGCCTGTGTGCCCGCCCATGTGCCCGCCCATGTACCTGCCCAGTGTGTCGTGACCCGAGAGCTAACAGCTACCTGGGGCTCTTCCTCCGGGCAGCCAACCTGCCCGTCACCCACACAGCAAGGCTCAGATCAGAGCCACCTCCCTCATTCCGTGCGTCCCCTCCCCACTCTGAGGCCCCGTAGGCTTGAGGGTGGCCCCTGGCGCACTCACCTTCACAGGACACACCATCCGCCATGATGGCGTAGCCGGGAAAGCAGGAGCACATGGCCATGTCCCCAACCATGCGGCACACCTGCTTGCAGGGACCATTGTCTGGGAAGAGATGGCATAAGAATCAGGGACCACCGACATCACCTCCTCCAGCTCCACACTGCAGGTGGGGGGACCGGGGCTGAGGAACCCTGCTCTTGGTCCCTTCCACGAGGTGGCCCATCCCCCCACAGGTTCAGACACTGACTGGTGTCTGGGGGGACGCCCTGGGTCTCCTGCCGCCACCACTACTCAAATACCACACCCCACACTCACGTAAGTCATGAAAGGGGGGTAGAGGGAGCAAGATGAAGGGAGGGGCAGAATCACTGAGGATGTTCTACAAGGGCCTAGTCCCTCAACTTTGCAGGACCTGAGACCAAAGAAGGAGCTCACTGTGTCATCTGGGGTCACCTGCAACCGCCCCAGACTAACCTCTGGTCTTCTCTCTCTTCTCATTCCAATGTCACCTCCCCCAACATCACCTACCCCCAACGTCACCTCCCCCAATATCATCTCCCCCCAACATCACCTTCCACCAATGTCACCTCCTATCAACGTCACCTCCCACCATA